>KZ652309.1:112471-130205 GCA_001010745.2 Gerris buenoi
TAAAACTTATAAGGTAATCCTTCTTTTAAGTGTTATAATTATTAATTAGGGTTTGCCTGTAAAGAGATGCCAATCTAACAAATTTTGCTATTGTATCCCAATTTCCTGTTGAAAGTAAATCTACATATTCCTCATGTGTTAATGTATTTTTACCTAAATATCTTCTCCTGTATTCCTTCAATATTGGGCAGATTGCAAAGAAGTGCAAGTTGTCCTCCCTAAGATTCAGATTGCACATAGTACAGTTCCATTGTTCTTTTGTTCTACCATGTCTGAAATTTAAAGAGAACAACTCACCTCTAGCTTTAAAGATTAGTGAAAGAATCTGATTTTTTTTTGGACCTTTGAGAAAGTCAGCAGAATTTGACTATAGCCTAGGCATAAGATATTGATAGTTACTATGGAAAATTGATTCTCTTGCTCTGGTAACTGCCTCTTCATGTAAAGTTTTAGAAACTCTATGACTCTATTTATAATTAAATTTAATTTAGAACCAAGTAGTTCAGGGTAGTTAGTATCCTCTTGCAGTAACTGAATATAATGTTCGTGGCCTAAATCCAACCATACCTTCCACCAGCCAATTTTCAGATTTTTAACTTCATTTGCTAGAAATTTGGTAAGTTTATCGCTCTGTTGACTGAATGTGTGAACAAGATATCGTGCTTGTAACTTAAGACTATTAATAATAAACAAGTAAGGCGCGCTTCATGTAAGTACGTGAGGCGATAATCGCCGGTTTCTGTACGATTAAGTTTAAATATTAACTGTAATAGTTGCATATTCTTTTTCTAAACTTCAAGACCTTTAAATTGATGTATAACATGCCAAGGTAACTTAAAACTTTTTTTTAGTCACTCACCATATTGGCCGCCATCTTTAAAATATTCAGTGTGGAATTTTACTTATAACAAATTCATTTTCTACACTTTAAGACCTTCAAATTGACGTATAACATGTCATGGTGACTAAAAACTTTTTGTTAGCAACCCGCCATATTGGCCGCCATCTTGAAAATATCAATTGTAAAATTTTTATAGTTGCATATTCATTTTCTAAACTTCAAGACCTTTAAATTGATGTATAACATGCCATGGTAACTAAAAACGTTTTTTTGGTCATCCGCCATATTGGCAGGGCCGCCATCTTGGAAATATTCAGTGTAATAACTCCAAAATTTGCCCAGTTGTCTAAAATGCCTAGATGTACCTGTGTGCCAAATTTCATGTTTCTAGCTATAGTAGTTTATGAGTTGAAACAAGCCAACGGACAAACGACACCAACGGACAGACAGAGCCGTTATATAAGGTTTCTTTTTGTACTTTGTACAAAACCTAAAATTGGGTCCATTCCTGTCTCTAGCAGTAATTCATAATTTGAGAATTTAAAAACGTAGTACATAAAAAGTTCTTTTTATATTGTAATTATTATTCATTAAATACAGTTAATTGGGGAATATTCCAAATTGAATTAATTATTACTGGTTACTAATTACCCTTTTGCTTGTGTTATGTATGTAGAATTTAATATAACTTTAGAACAAGTTGTTTGCATGTTGTATGTAGGAGACTATTTTAATCTTATAGTCGCATGTTATTTTATATTTTGACGGAATGACAGAGGTGATATAGCTTAGGACTTTTATTGATCGTATAATGACTCAATTTACCTGTCGGAATCATATCATATCACATTAAAATGTGTGCATGGTATAGTATATACTTAACTTTACCAAAGCAACGGGTGGTTCTAATTTAAAATTATGTAGTTTCTTCCATCCAATATTTATTTATTTATACTATTTATTACAATGTTTCATACATGATTTTCTTTAAATTATTATAAAAGTTGATATACATTGTAAATCAGCACAAGCTGTGGACCCTTTCGGGTGTTCGAGTTGCCTCATAACTCGCCATCCAATATAGTCCATAATAACCCCGGCCTATATTTTACAGCTTATGGGCAAATTATGTCCCGCGAATGAACTTTGCGGAATACATTTTCTTGGAGGATATAAAAAAAAAAAAAAAAAAAAAAATTCCAAATTGCAGATAATATATGAAATTTTTGTAACAATTAGTACACATTCTTCTCCTACTTTTCCTAAACGAAGTAAACACGCCATAAACACTGTTTTCATCGTCCGCTATATTGGTCACCATCTTAAAAGTATTAAATGCGAAATTTTTAATAATTCTTTTTTCCTACTCTTTAAGAACTTTAAAACGATCTATAACATGTGGTGCTGACAAAAAGCCTTTTTTAAATCGTCCGCCGTACTTGCCGCCATTTTGAAATTATTATGTGTAGAATTTCCAAAAACTATTCAGTTATCACAAAAAAAAATGAGATACACCGTGTGCCAAATTTCGTTCAAATCACTTAATTTTTACGCCAATTATCGTTAGACAAACACTCAACAACAAACTTAAGACCAAGTCTCTGAAATGAAGAACTCACTACGCTCATTCAATAAACTGGTCTATTCCGCGAAATTGAGACTGAGAGTCTTAGTGTAGTTACCTTTACTTTATGATTTAATTTAAATTTATTTTTTGGATTTCTTACAAGTGTCGACTTGTTTCTGTGGTGTTTATTCATCGTATAATCAACTTTACTTTATGATTTAATTTAAATTTATTTTTTGGATTTCTTACAAGCGTCAACTTGCTTTCTTGGTTTTCATTTATCGTACAATCAACTTGTACTCATTTCTAGTTTAAGCATTGAACTTACTTGATTGTACAAAGATATTTTTTTGTTTCTTAATTTATCATTTAATCTGATTTGGCCATTTATTTGGTCTTGGTTTCCTGAGCCCACATATATTTTATTTTCTTTATTTTGAAAATCTTAGTTTCAATTTTCAACTTTCTTGGTGTCATTCTTCAGTACGTTGAGTGTTGTACTTAGTTTGAACTCTATTTGGTTTGCCCTTTAATATTACTTTATTCAATTTTCTTTCCTTATATTTTATTTTTTGTCTGATCTCTATCACCATGTTAGGTGAAATAGAATTTGACGCTGAGTCGGTTCGTAGGAAGCTGACTCTTTTTATAGAAGATCTAAGAGAGATAAGAGATCAAGGCAAAAAATGTCTTATGGACCCCACACAAGTTTGGCTGTTTATTGGTATGATGAGCTCTATCCAGGGGTTATATCAACAATTTGATACATTGTATCAGGAACTCTGCGACAGTATTAGTGAGTCTGGCGAGTCCGCGGCGACTGCTGCCGATCATGCGATGAGGTCAAACGCCAAACGTTACTTCCATGAAAGTAATGGCTATTTAGCCAATGTAAATGAGTCGAAGGCACGGCCGTCTACATCCTCCGCTGGTAATCTCACTAGTGTCTTCAACAACACAACAGCTCCATACCACAAAACCAAACTTCCTGTTTTAGAGTTGCCCAAGTTTAAAGGTGATAGGAAACATTGGCCGCGTTTCAAGGACACCTTTACAAGCTTAGTAAAGGATGATCCTCAATTAAGGGACATTGACAAGTTTCACTATTTAATTCGTTCCCTTGAAGCCTCGGCTTTAACAGTAATCGCTCAAATTCCTGTAAATGAAACTAACTTTTCTGTGGCTTGGTCCATGTTGGAGGAAGTTTTCGACAACAAGCGTCTCCTTGCCACAGCTTATCTTGACCAACTGTTGGACATTAAAAAACTGACATCTAAACCTAATGCTGTCGTGCTCACCAAACTGGTGTCCGACATCTCTGAAAATATTGCTGCTTTTAAATTATTGGACATTCCGGAAAGGTTAGATTTCATGTATTTTTATCTAGCCAGTCGTTGTTTGGATCCCTACACCCGGGAACAATTTGAATTGCAAAACACAGCAACATTTCCTACTCTTGACCAATTTGTCAAGTATCTTAGGTCCCGTTGTACAGCCGCTGAGTTGGCGAGTGGATTGTCTTCAGTTACTCTTGTAAAGGATGTCAGGGAGGAGAAAGTGTTGCGTAAGCCTTGGCAACCCAGATCTATGTCATCTGGCAAGTCAGCCTTAATGGCTAGTTCTAGCAATAGATCTCAAGTTAAGGTAACTTCTCCATCGTCACAAGCCACTTCTAGCCCTTATCGAAGAACGCAGAGTTGTTGTTGCATCTGCAAAGGACCTCATCTATTGATGAATTGCGTTAAATTCAGTAGTGTCTCTGTGGCAGAACGCCACCGCTTATTACGATCATGGAAAGGTTGTAGGAATTGTCTTCATTTTGGTCATGATACGTCTCAATGTACCTCCAAATACTTTTGTAAGTTTTGTAAACGCAAACATCACTCTTTACTTCACGGCTTTACTACTCCTCAAAATTCTTTAAAGGTTGGATCTTCCAATTCTTCATCCCCGTCAGACAATGTAACTTCATCACACGAACAAAACGGGTCACCTCCCGACACGCGTAAACCTGCTTCATTGAACACTGTTGGTTCGGGTCAGTTAGAAGTTATGTTGGGAACGGTCGTGTGTAACATATTGGATCCTAAGGGTAAACTTCATTCTATCAGACTTGCTGTTGACTCTGGTAGTCACTTTTCTTTTATCACTCGTTCTTTTGCAGAACGTTTAGGTTTGGATATCGATATTTATTCTGCAGGTGTTTGGGGTATTGGAGAAACTCCGTTACCTGGCTTTAAAGGTCGAACTCGTTGTTCACTTTCTCCTAGTCAATCTACTTATCCTCAGTTGTCTACCACTGCTTTGGTTGTTGACACTATTACTTCAGCGTTACCTGGATTTCATTCTGATGAAGGTTTCTGGCAGCCTTACCTTAAATTTGAGTTGGCTGATCCTAAGTTTTGGGTGTCACGCCCTATTGACTTTTTAGTCGGTTGTGACTTATTTCCTGACGTTTTAACAGGTCAGTTGATATCGGTGCTACCCGATATGCCAAAACTACTTGGCACTGTTTTTGGTTTTACTGTTTTGGGGAGCGTCCGAGATATATTTGAAACCTCTTCCCATCCTGCTCTTCTGGTTAATCCTGAAATATCTTCAGATTTTTCCAATCATCAATTATCCCGATTCTGGGAATCGGAAGAACCTGTTTTGTTAAGTGCTAGTGATGACAACTGTATTAAATTTTCAGGTCTTCAGTGGGACCCAACTTTACATTTTTTTTCATATAATGAAAATTTATTTCTTGAAAGATGCACTAAGCGTGCAATATTATCAACTATACTTAATCCTCTGGGTCATATTGATTTGTCTGTGGTCTTGGCCAAGATTTTAATCCAGGAATCTTGGAAACTTCAATTGATTTGGGATCAAGACTTTCCTCAACACTTAAAGGAACGTTGGTTAGAGTTTGTTAATACTATGCCTTTGTTAGGCAAACTTTGTATTCCCCGTTGGATTGTTCCGAATGTTGGTTCTGTTGACATCTTAATTTTTGCTGATGCATCAGAGACTGTCTATTGTGTTGTGGCCTATTTAAGATTTGTATCTGAAGGGTGTGTTCAGGTACATCTTTCATTTGCCAAAACCAAACTTACACTAGTCAAAAGGTTGACTAGTCCTTGTCTGGAACTCTGTACTTCTCTGCTTGCTGGTCGCGTAGAGCAGAATCTGATCAATTTTTGTAATAGTTCTTCTTCTAATCCAATAGCTTTCTTTCTCTCCGTCAGTATAATTGTCCTTTTGTGGTTGCAAACCCCTACCCATTGTTTAAAACCTTTTGTTGCTAACCGTGTGGAAACACTTAAAGAATTAACGTCAGTTGGTAAGTGGCAACATTTGGCTTCTTGTGATAACCCTAGTGATCTAGGTACCCAGAGTGTCACCCCAGATTTGATGATAGGTAATACTCTCTTGTCTAACAACCCCAAATGGGCAATTATTGATCCTTCGGCAATTCATGAATGGTCAGTGATAAGCTTACCTTCTAAAGTTGTTGTTTCCCAATTAAAGGATGTTCCCTGCTCAACATTGATTATTTCTTTTCCAGAGTACATCTTGGTAAATTGGTTTGAGCGCTTTTCTTCTTTTAACAGGCTTCTCCGCACTCTACCCTATTTTCTTTATATTGCTTATAATCGTAGGCAGGTATGTCTAGATTCAAACTTATTTATGGAAGTAGTTGCTAGCTTCAAGAGTTTTGCCGTAAAGCTAGTTCAGAGGGATTTTCAGCCCAGTAGTCGAGCTCCTACTCCTGATACTCCCGTGCTGAAGGAGTTGTTTAGTTTGAATTCTTTCCTTGAGGAGGCGGGTATTCTGTTGGTAGGCGGTTGCCTTATCATTCATATAATTGTGTTGGAAACCAAACATCTTTATATTTTAATTTGCAAATCTTATTTATTTCGACTGACTCGGAAATACTATCATCGAAAAACAAAAAAAAAAAAAAAATCTTTCCTTTTCTCTTCTTTTATATTTTTTGAGGATTCTCCTCCTCATAGGAAATCTGGTTTGGAGCAATTTTAATTACAATTTTAACTTTTTTTTGAGCTCCTAAATAATTTAAAATTTTCTTTGTAAATTTTGGTAGGCGGTATGTTGGAGACCAACAGTTGTTCTTTATATTTTACTTTATTATTTATGTTTTTATTATTCTGTAAAAAAATGGCAATTATTTAGCGTACTTTGATCTTATAATCGACCTACTGAAATCACATTTAACTGGATGTATGTTGGTTTATAAACAATATCGGAAGATTCATACGCCGGGAAACNTCGTATAATCAACTTTACTTTATGATTTAATTTAAATTTATTTTTTTGGATTTCTTACAAGCGTCAACTTGTTTCTTTGGTGTTTATTCATCGTATAATCAACTTTACTTTATGATTTAATTTAAATTTATTTTTTTGGATTTCTTACAAGCGTCAACTTGTTTCTTTGGTGTTTATTCATCGTATAATCAACTTAACCTTATGATTTAATTTAATTTTTTTTTTGATTTCTTACAAGCATCAACTTGCTTCGTTGGTGTTCATTCATCGTATCATCAACTTAACTTTATGATTTAATTTAAATTTATTTTTTGGATTTCTTATAAACGTCAACTTGCTTCTTTGGTTTTCATTTATCGTACAATCAACTTGTACTCATTTCTAGTTTAAGCATTGAACTTATTTGATTGTACAAAGATATTTTTTTGTTTTTTAATTTATCATTTAATCTGATTTGGCCATTTATTTGGTCTTGGTGATTCCTGAGTCAACATTTATTTTATTTTCTTTATTTTGAAAATCTTAGTTTATCAATTTTCAACTTTCTTGGTGTCATTCTTCAGTACGTTGAGTGTTGTACTTAGTTTGAACTCTATTTGGTTTGCCCTTTAATATTACTTTATTCAATTTTCTTTCCTTATATTTTATTTTTTGTCTGATCTCTATCACCATGTTAGGTGAAATAGAATTTGACGCTGAGTCGGTTCGTAGGAAGCTGACTCTTTTTATAGAAGATCTAAGAGAGATAAGAGATCAAGGCAAAAAATGTCTTATGGACCCCACACAAGTTTGGCTGTTTATTGGTATGATGAGCTCTATCCAGGGCTTATATCAACAATTTGATACATTGTATCAGGAACTCTGTGACAGTATTAGTGAGTCTGGCGAGTCCGCGGCGACTGCTGCCGATCATGCGATGAGATCAAACGCCAAACGTTACTTCCATGAAAGTAATGGCTATTTAGCCAATGTAAATGAGTCGAAGGCACGGCCGTCTACATCCTCCGCTGGTAATCTCACTAGTGTCTTCAACAACACAACAGCTCCATACCACAAAACCAAACTTCCTGTTTTAGAGTTGCCCAAGTTTAAAGGTGATAGGAAACATTGGCCGCGTTTCAAGGACACCTTTACAAGCTTAGTAAAGGATGATCCTCAATTAAGGGACATTGACAAGTTTCACTATTTAATTCGTTCCCTTGAAGCCTCGGCTTTAACAGTAATCGCTCAAATTCCTGTAAATGAAACTAACTTTTCTGTGGCTTGGTCCATGTTGGAGGAAGTTTTCGACAACAAGCGTCTCCTTGCCACAGCTTATCTTGACCAACTGTTGGACATTAAAAAACTGACATCTAAACCTAATGCTGTCGTGCTCACCAAACTGGTGTCCGACATCTCTGAAAATATTGCTGCTTTTAAATTATTGGACATTCCGGAAAGGTTAGATTTCATGTATTTTTATCTAGCCAGTCGTTGTTTGGATCCCTACACCCGGGAACAATTTGAATTGCAAAACACAGCAACATTTCCTACTCTTGACCAATTTGTCAAGTATCTTAGGTCCCGTTGTACAGCCGCTGAGTTGGCGAGTGGATTGTCTTCAGTTACTCTTGTAAAGGATGTCAGGGAGGAGAAAGTGTTGCGTAAGCCTTGGCAACCCAGATCTATGTCATCTGGCAAGTCAGCCTTAATGGCTAGTTCTAGCAATAGATCTCAAGTTAAGGTAACTTCTCCATCGTCACAAGCCACTTCTAGCCCTTATCGAAGAACGCAGAGTTGTTGTTGCATCTGCAAAGGACCTCATCTATTGATGAATTGCGTTAAATTCAGTAGTGTCTCTGTGGCAGAACGCCACCGCTTATTACGATCATGGAAAGGTTGTAGGAATTGTCTTCATTTTGGTCATGATACGTCTCAATGTACCTCCAAATACTTTTGTAAGTTTTGTAAACGCAAACATCACTCTTTACTTCACGGCTTTACTACTCCTCAAAATTCTTTAAAGGTTGGATCTTCCAATTCTTCATCCCCGTCAGACAATGTAACTTCATCACACGAACAAAACGGGTCACCTCCCGACACGCGTAAACCTGCTTCATTGAACACTGTTGGTTCGGGTCAGTTAGAAGTTATGTTGGGAACGGTCGTGTGTAACATATTGGATCCTAAGGGTAAACTTCATTCTATCAGACTTGCTGTTGACTCTGGTAGTCACTTTTCTTTTATCACTCGTTCTTTTGCAGAACGTTTAGGTTTGGATATCGATATTTATTCTGCAGGTGTTTGGGGTATTGGAGAAACTCCGTTACCTGGCTTTAAAGGTCGAACTCGTTGTTCACTTTCTCCTAGTCATTCTATTTATCCTCAATTGTCAACCACTGCTTTGGTTGTTGACACTATTACTTCAGCATTACCTGGATTTCATTCTGATGAAGGTTTCTGGCAGCCTTATCTTGAGTTTGAGTTGGCTGATCCCAAGTTTTGGGAGTCACGACCTATTGACTTCTTAATTGGTTGTGATTTATTTCCTGATATTTTAACAGGTCAATTGATATCGGTGTTGCCTGATATGCCCAAACTTCTTGGTACTATTTTTGGTTTTACTGTTCTGGGGCGTGTCAGAGACATTTCTGAAGTTTTTTCTTATCCTGCTCTTATCGCTAATGCTGAAATATCTTCAGATTCATTAAATGATCAATTATGTCGGTTCTGGGAATTGGAAGAACCCGCAGTTAGTAACTCTCTTAATCCTGATGATGAGCGGTGTGAAGATCTTTTCCGTACTACACATTATCGTTTACCCACAGGTCGTTATGTTGTGAGAATGCCATTTAAATGTGAAAATCCTCAGCTTTTCGGTACTCGAAACTTAGCCCTTCGTCGGCTGGAACATCTTGAGTCCAAGTTGCAACGGAAACCTGAACTTCGTTTATCTTATAATGCGTTCATGCGCGAGTACTTAGACCTGGGGCACATGCAACTCGCCAAACAACCAGGCAAGGTGTTTATTCCTCATCATTGTGTGTTTAAGGGAGATAAGGACAATATTAAGATAAGAGTAGTGTTTGACGCAGCTGCTCGAACTTCGAGTGGTTCCTTAAATGATCACTTATTAGTTGGTCCCAAATTGCAAACAAACATGGTTGATATTTCTTTGAATTTTCGTCTTCATAAATATGTTTTCACCACAGACGTTGTAAAGATGTTCCGACAGATTTTAATAGATGTTCAGGATAGGCTTTATTTACATATTCTATGGCGCTTTTCTCCTGAAGAGGCCGTTGAGGAGTATGAGCTGCAAACTGTAACTTATGGAACAGCACCAGCCCCTTACTTAGCTATTCGTGCGTTGAGACAAGTTGCGCAAGATGAAGGTTCTGCCTTTCCTTTAGCTGCTGCTGCCGTGCTTAACGATATGTATGTTGATGATTTAGTTACAGGTGCAAATTCATTGCCTGAAGCCTTAGAGCTTCAACGTCAAGTCATTGCCTTGCTAGGTAAAGGCGAATTTACTTTAGGAAAGTGGGCGGCCAACCATCCTCAATTATTAGAAGTATGTAACTCACAGGAAACCTCAGGTTTGGAACCTGTTTCTTTGAGTGCTAGTGACGACACCTCTATTAAAATTTTAGGTCTTCAGTGGGACCCCACTTTAGATTCATTTTCGTATAAAATAAATTTACCACTGGAAACATGTACTAAACGTGCAGTATTATCGGCTATGACAAAGATATATGATCCTCTTGGTTACATCGGTCCCTCGGTGGTCTTGGCCAAGATTTTAATCCAGGAATCTTGGAAACTTCAATTGACTTGGGATCAAGACTTTCCTCAACACTTAAAGGAACGTTGGTTAGAGTTTGTTAATACTATGCCTTTGTTAGGCAAACTTCGTATTCCCCGTTGGATTGTTCCGAACGTTGGTTCTGTTGAAATTTTAATTTTTGCCGATGCCTCGGAGACTGCTTACTGTGCTGCGGCTTACTTAAGATCCGTATCTGAAAAGTGTGTTCAGGTACATCTTTTGTTTGCTAAAACCAAACTTGCGCCAGTCAAAAGGTTGACTATTCCTCGTCTGGAACTCTGTGCTGCTTTGCTTGCTGGTCGCGTATGGCAGAATCTAAGCAATTTTTGTAACAGACTTCCTTCTAATCCCAAAGTTTTCTTTTTCTCTGACAGTATGATTGTCCTTTCATGGTTGCAAACACCAACTCATCGTTTAAAAACTTTCGTTGCTAATCGTGTGGAAAAAATTAATGAATTAACGTCGGCAGGTGAGTGGCAACATGTGGCTTCTTGTGATAACCCTAGTGATCTAGGTTCCCGGGGCGTCACCCCAGAATTGATGTTAGGTAATACACTCTGGTTTAACGGTCCGGAATGGGCAATCCTTGATCCTTCTGAATGGCCGGTGATAAGTTCACCTTTTAAAGTTGATGTTCCCGAATTAAAGGATGTTCCCTGCTCTACATTAATTACTTCTGTTCCGGAATATTCTTTAGTAAATTGGTTTGATCGTTTTTCTACCTTTAATAGAATCGTCCGTACTTTAGCTTATGTTTTACGTTTTGTAAATAAATGTCGGAAGTTATGTTCAGACTCAGCCGAATTGAGTGAGGAAGAGGTAGTCAGTTCAAAGCGAATAGCCGTAAAGCTAGTTCAGAGGCATTTCTATTTTGGTGGCAAAATTCCTTCTTCTGAAACTTCAATGCCTAAGGAGTTGATTAGTTTGAGTCCTTTTCTTGATGAAGCGGGTGTTCTGTTGGTAGGCGGTCGCCTCAAATTTTCTAACATGTCGAGGGAATCTAAACATCCTTATATTTTACCGGGCAAGGCGCACTTATCTCGTTTAATAGTAGAACATTATCACCGCACCTTATGTCATTGTGGACCTTCACTATTGTTGGCTACTCTTCGAGGAATATTTTGGATTACTGGAGCCAGAAATTTGGTACGGCAAGTCACTCGTCAGTGTGTGAGCTGCCGTAAATTTGACGCATCTTCTATTCAACCGGTTATGGGTGATCTACCTGCTGTTAGGTTCCGCGAAGGGAGAGCATTTCTTCATGTCGGTATTGACTTTGCTGGTCCTTTCTTTGTTAGGGAGTCGTTACGTAGAAAGGCTCATACATATAAGGCATATTTGTGTATTTTTGTTTGTTTAAGTACTAAAGCCCTTCATCTGGAACTTGTATCTGCACTTAGTACAGAAGCCTTTTGCGCTTCATTGGACAGATTCATTGGAAGGCGAGGCTTGCCAGAGCGGATTCTTTCCGACAATGGCACCAACTTTGTCGGTGCAGCTAATGAATTGAAAGAATTATACCATTGGTATTTTTCGCCAGAAAATCAAGATTCTTTAAGGTTGTATGGTGCTCAAAGGGAGTTAAAGTGGAGCTTCACGCCTCCGTACGCCCCGTTTTTCGGCGGAGTTTGGGAGGCCGGTGTCAAGTCTGTCAAGAGATTGCTTCGATCGGTGTATGGCGACAATGCTTTGACTTTTGAGGAGCTGGCGACTTGGCTAATTCGCATCGAGGCCATCCTTAATTCTCGTCCCCTTTGTCCTCTGTCCAATGACATTTCTGATCTTGACTTTTTGTCTCCTGGACACTTCCTTATAGGTTGTCCATTAATTTCAGTACCCGAGAAGTCTCTGTTGAAGGTACCTGAAAATCGTCTCACCAGATGGAAACTGGTCTTTCAAAAATCAGAACATTTCTGGCAGCGTTGGAGAACTGAATATCTTACTTCTCTACAAGAGAGGGTAAAATGGCGCAAACCCGCATATAACTACAAACAGGGAGATCTCGTCTTGATCAAGGAGAGCACAGCACCTCGTTTGCGTTGGCCAATTGGCAGAATTTTAGAAGTTTTCCCAGGGCATGATGGTGTTGTAAGGGTTGCGTTAGTTAAATCTTGTAGTTCCACGCTGAAACGTCCAGTCAATAAACTCATTCCTCTTTTTATGCTAGATGAGGATTCTCCTCCGGATAGAAAATCTGGTTTAGAGCAACTTAAAATTTAATTTAATTTAATTTTTTTTTGAATTCCTAAATAGTTTAAAATTTTCTTTGTAAATTTTGGTAGGCGGTATGTTGGAGACCAACAGTTGTTCTTTATATTTTACTTTATTATTTATGTTTTTATTATTCTGTAAAAAAATGGCAATTATTTAGCGTACTTTGATCTTATAATCGACCTACTGAAATCACATTTAACTGGATGTATGTTGGTTTATAAACAATATCGGAAGATTCATACGCCGGGAAACCACGATGCAACCTCTTCCTTTACGTAACCTCCTTAACGTAAGCGTAAGATAAGGAATCCTTATCATATGTTCTCCTCAGGCCGGCACTCGAGACCTTGCATCTACGGCAGACACATCGCTTCGTGATAGAAGCGACGGACACATAAACGTGTCGTCCATGTCATTTCACATGTTTAACTAACTTATTAGTTTAGCATCAGGGCCCTCAGCATCACTTAATTTTACTTCGCATCTTCTCATCTCTTCGAGTCGGGACAGTAGAAGACGTCGGACTAGTAGCTTGCAGCCTAGGTCGCAGCGTCAGCGTAGACAAGTCACCACGGCTAAGTCCGTTTTATATATATAAAATTTCATGTATTTAATTTAACTTCAGTGTGAATGTGTGTGTGAATGATTGTTTTGGTGTGAAACAATTTTGTGTATAAATTTAACTTTTAACTTAACTGGTGTGAATGCGTGTGTGAAAGAAGCTTCACTTACCTTAAATTCCTTTTTTCTGATCTGTCTGTATTTGGTTTCTGGTTTAATATATCTGGTTTAACTTCATTTTTCATTTTATAAACTTTCTTACTTGTAAAACAACTGCTGGTAACTTAACACCGCGTGGCGTGTGCCACACGTAAATTATTATTTTCAATTATATGCTTGTTCGTTACGCTATCAATTCTTGTTCGTCGTATTTATTTTCCTTTTTTAAAGGTGGTCCTTGGGTTATTTAATGTAATTTTGGAAACCAGAAATTTTAGAAAATCATATAAGGTTTGTACCCTATGAGTCTAACACAGGGTATATACTATTTTGACTTTTGTACCCCGTACCCTGTACCCCTGAGTACCTAAACTTAAATTTTGAAATCATATATAATCCTTCTCCATGAAAAAATACAAATATGTGCCAACTATAGAACTTTGCTAATGTATTTCGGTAACGGTTTTCTATTGCCAGCCGCCCCCTGCTCGTTCTACGCGTTGGTGGGCGGGCCTGGACTAAGAATAAAAAAAAAAAAAAAAACACCCCTACAATGATTTTCGGGTTGTTTTTGTCCGCGTCCAGGTTCAGGAATACCAGGTGTCCGGGGGGTGTTCGCCGATGCCATATTTGGATTCAGCGACCCAAAATCCCTGGGCGCCGAGTTTCTCTCCTTCCCCGCGTGAATTTCGGGAGAGTCCCGCGGAGATGACGTTCATCAGCGTTCCTGAGCTCCAGGTCGGCTGTGGGTTAATTTCAACATTATAATCGTGATCAGCGACCTCGTAAATATGTCCTGACTCATATTTACAAAGTTCTTTAATCTTCCAAAATCTCTCTCAAAAAATGCATTTTTCTAAATGCATTTTTGGCTGCAGCAATGCATTTTCCGGTTTGTACCAAAAAAAAAACCTGGGTATTTTTTACAAATAATTTTTGGAAGCGAATGCAAAAAACCGCATTCCGATCAGGCTTAGTCTAAAAGATTCCGAACTTTTGGCCTTTTTTGTGCTTTATTGCCGCGACTAATATTAGTAATTAATATAAAAAGCCAATTTCATTTTAAGACAAGAAAAACAACAATGCGATTTATTTATTAAAACTGTCACATTAGTTTGTTTATATAAAAACAGTGTTTACGTAATTTAAAAACAAATAAAAATAAAATATTAGATAAATTAAACATAATTTTCTCAACATTAGGTACTTGTCGTATACATTAAAATCTATTCTATGCAGCTAATAAGAAACATAGCTTTACTACTTATTAATTGTCAACTGCTTAAGCAATGTTTGTAATAAAGCACACAATTTGTAGTTTAGCTGAAACTCTTAAAACCCTAACATTATGCTTTATAAACTTTTTTACTTGCAAGTATTGCATAATATAAAATTAGATATTCAGCTAAAAAATGCAGAGCCTTTTAACAAGTCGATAAATAAATTTTGGTATATTCCTTCTAATTCTTTCGTATTTTTAACAATTCTATAAATCAAGCTTTTTTCAGATTTAACAAAAAAAGTAATTTAAACGGATGTATAAATGAGCCCCTATTAATATGAACCCTAAAAACTTTTACAACTTATTTAGCAGCAGTTCCATATTACATGCTGAGATCGCGTGCTTAATTCTGAAAAACTGAAAAGGTTATTTTCTGGATACCTTGACATTAAAGTACAATGAACTAAGGATAAACAAATAAAATGGAAAATTAAGTAAAAAGTTTTCCTCGCGGTAGTTTAGAAGTTCTATAGATCATTTTGTAAGTATTAATTGTTTATAAATCTTTGCGCTTATTTTTTTAAGTATTGATCAGCATAGTCGAATGGTAAGATTGTTGATGCTTGATTTATATTTTCAACTAAAGTGACACATTTTTATACCTGCGATTTTATGTAATTTTGAACAAAATTACATTATAAAATCATCTAAATAAAAAACCTTAAACCCTGGAACGATTTAGAATGCATAAAACTGAATAAACGAAATAAAATCTAAACAATAATACGCAAACAACTTAACTATAACTAAGCGTCCGAAACACTTTTGCAATTATGTAACTTACCATTACCAATCTAAAGAGAAAGTATTCTACGATGTAATTCATACTCAAACTCAAACGTTAAAAACTTATTTATAAATTTTACACTAGTGATGCGGGGCATAAAGAACTCGCGTAAAAATGTGCTTTTATATCAGCCATAATATGTTCTCAATAATGATATCAGGATAATATTTCAGAAAAAAACTCGCATTCTTATTCAACCTGAAGAAAGCATCAAAATTATTTTGTCTATTCTATTATAGTTTTTTGTTGTAAATATTTACTACAAAAAACTGTATAAAAACAGTATTAGTACGCAATCAATGTGTAATACAATTAATGCAAGACTCGTTGTGCTCGCCTGTTTATACAGTATTTATATAATATAATCATTATTTAATAATTATTAAAAAAGGTTCGTTACGCTCGCCTGTTTATACAGTATTTGTACATAATTATTATTCAAAGTAATTAATGTAGGCTCGCTACGCTCGCCTGTTTTTACAGTATTTATATATAATCGGCAGTATTTATATATGGCTCGCTGCGCTCGCCTGTTTTTACAGTGTTTATATATAATCGGCAGTATTTATATATGGCTCGCTGCGCTCGCCTATTTGATTCGGCATTTGTAGTCAATGTTTATTAAATGGTTATTGTAGGCTCGCTACGCTCGCCTGATTATACATTATTTGCTCGTAATCATTATTTAATACAATTATAGAAGTTTTTAAAGTATTTATATTATATAATCGGCAATATTTATATATGGCTCGCTGCGCTCACCTAGTTGATTCGGCATTTGTAGTCAATACTTATTAAATTGTTATTGTAGGCTCGCTACGCTCGCCTGTTTATACGGTATTTGTAGTCCAGTCGACAGGTATAAAAAATAAGGGTCTACCTTGCAAAAGGTCATAAAAACTTTTTTCTTTTTTTATATTGTATGTACCTAGACATTTTTTCGACAAGTTTTCGACCTCCTAGACCCTGTGCTAACCCAGAGGGGGGCCAAAATACGCGAAATTTTAGTGTTTTTTAGTTTTTCTTTATAACTCTTTACCTATATGTACTGGAAAAAAATCGTGCGTATCTTTCTTGTAGAGCACTAAATTTGCAACAATTTTTATAGACCACATTTTTTCCTAAACCCTATACTTTCCGAAATATAGAGCTTCAAAGATGCAATATTATTTTTAAAATATAAAAAATAACATCTTTTCTGAGGACGAAAAGGGTCTATTTTTGTTATCCCGCCCCTCGCAGTTAGATTTTTTGGGTATTTACTACCAATGGAAGTACAAGTACAAATAGCCACCACTAACCACAATTAATAACCACTGGTAACCAATACTAACCGCCACTAACTAACAATAAACTAAATTTTCGGGTTTTTTGTTCATCCTTTCTTGTAGAGCATTAAATTTGCAACAAATTTTATATTTCACATTTTTTTCTAAAACCTATATTTTCCAAAATATAGAACTAGAAAAATGCAATATTTTTTGAAAATAGCAAAAAACATCTTTTCTGAGGGCGAAAAGGGTCAATTTTTTGCTATCCCTCCCCCATACAGTGATTTTTTGGGTATATCCTTCATATGGAATTACAAATAACCACCACTAACCTCCGCAACTAGGGTTTTGCAGTTATTTAAAAAATAATATTGCATCTTTGAAGCTCTATATTTCGGAAAATATAAGTTTTTAGGAAAAAAAGAGAAATAGAAAAATTGTTCCCAATTTAGTGCTCTACAAGACAGGATGAACTAAAAACCCCGAAAATTTAGTTTATTATTTGTTAGTGGTGGTTAGCATTGGTTACTAGTGGTTAATGGTGGTTATTTGTACTTCTATTGGTAGGATATACCCAAAAAAATTAACTGGGAAGGGTGGAATAGCGAAAATAGACCTCTTTCGTCCTCAAGAAAGATGTTATTTTTGATACTTTCAAAAAAATATTGCATCTTTGAAGCTCTATAATTCGGCAAGTATAGGGTTTAGGAAAAAAATGTGTTCAATCAAAATTGTTGCAAATTTAGTGCTCTACAAGAAAGATACGAACAATTTATCCCAAAACATATAGGTAAAGAGTTATAAAAAAAAACACGAAAACTTCGCATATTTTGGCCCCCCTCTGGGTTAGCACAGGGTCTAGGAGGTCGAAAACTTGGGTTTTTAACTAATGTCTAGGTACATACAATATAAAAAAAGAAAAAAGTTTTTATGACCTTTTGCAAGGTAAAATGTACTTGTCGACTGGACTAT
>KZ652309.1:200383-211361 GCA_001010745.2 Gerris buenoi
GAAAAAAATACGTTATACTGAGGGGACCGAAATACATTGATTTTATACCAATTATCGGGATTTTTTCAAGGGACTGGCAATAATATACGATTTATCGGGATATATGATATAACGGGATATGAAATACCGGGATTCTACTGTATTTGGTATGGTAAAAATCCATGGTATGCCATATCAAGGGGTGTCAATTTTTATCATCATTTTTAGATTTTTTCCTTTTAAAAATTCTCAGAAGTCTTGTGTTAAATATTTGGTCATTGTAGCGTTGGCTCTTTATACTTAAGTAGTTAATCTATCACTAGGATTTTTTTGTGCTACAAAATTTGCTATTTGGGGGGAAACCTATAGCCGAAAAACACTAAGCCATATTAGGTGCCTTTCCCCTATTGTGTTACAATTACTTTTTTAAAGTTTGTATTGAAATTCTTTTTAAAATATTTGAATTCATAATTTTTTCCCCACGAACTACACTATAAATTTACTTTTATGACAAAGTATTTAAATCAAATTTCACCTCAGAAATGCATAAAAGCGCTGGGCTAATTCGGATTATTCGTGACCCAGAAATTTTTTTCGAGTTGGACCTCTACCTGGTTTATATACAAGAGGGTTGTTTTTCTTCAGAAAATGAGCGAAGCACTGCGTAGCGGCAATTAAAAATTCAAGTGTACACAAAATTAAGGTTTTTAATTTAATATACAGGATTTTATCACCTAACCTCCAAGGTTAGGTCACGTACAATCCGAATTTACCAAGCGCTGTTTTGAGGTCATATTTTCAAAATTTTCCGGGGGTGGACCCCCGAAACCCCCTGGAAGATCTATAGCAAGACATAAGAGTACATATGACAGGTAACATATGAGTAGGTAATTCTTATTGTTGAACCATATTTTTAGAAAACCCCACATAGTCCCCTTATATAAAAACCGCATTGTAGTTTAACATCAAACGTTTTACGAATCTGCTATAGGAACTATTTGTTGGTGTATCTTCACTCTGAAGATAGAGCTTGTAACAAAATAAGGAAATTGACTGAATGTCACTAACAAGACAGAATATGATAAATGGAGTTACGACAATAAAAATAATTCATCAGACATTGGCATATAGTTGGAATTGAATAATACGCCGCACGTCCAAGAAAAGTAAAGAACCACTTAAAAGGTTGCGTAATAGAGGTTCAACATTTTACAGAGAGAAAAAAATATATTTCTTAACTGTATATAGAATGTTTATTAAATCAAAGCAAGCCATACCTTCATCATTTGATCCACTTTCATATCTTCAAGAGATGGATAGAGCGACATTTCGGCACAAAGAATCTGTTCGAAACCTATAACTTAAAAGAGCAAAAGCAAAAATATAATAGATAACCCAGACCTTGGTGCTAAAATTAAAAGTAATGGAACTTCGCTTATCGTTATCAAATTTAAACAAGGCAAACAGAATAATTTCAATTTCTCATCTTTAAAAGTCAAATAAAATTCACCTTTGAGCAATTAATAAACACAATTATGCGTAAATAGGGGTAGCACAACCTTTAAAACCTCGAAATCGACTATAGATAGGTCAAATACGTAGGACAGATCAGCTGTATGCTGTATCTCAAATCCCAACCTCAAGTCCAAGTCGGATCGATAGAAAGTAGAGTAGAATGGTAACCTTGGGTAACCTCCTTCGGTATATTTCTGATTCTGACGTCACGTCACAAGTGACTCATGCATAAAGAACTTTTATAACTGTGATTTCCACAGTAATTAACATAGCCAAATATCTTTTATAATTATTTGCATTTAAACGTATTTTAAGACTATCAATAGATAAACAAATGCTCTTATCTCAAATAATAAATATTGATATGCAACTCTTTAGTCATACAAAATAATGCGTCACTCTTCCTCTTCTCCTCAATCTTTATTTAATTATAAAATTATTATGGTCTACAAATGAGTCAAATGAAATGAAATTCAGCAGTTATATAGGGGGTTTTTCTTAATGAGCGTTCATTATAAAACAATTTTTGGTACATTAAAAAGTTAGTGCCCCTTACCCCCAAAAAATAACCTGGATTTATTATAATTTATCTTAATGATCCAGTCAAAGTATCCAATGAATTGTTGGATACTGGATACTACTATATAAAAAAACTCAAGCATAAGCAATAACCTCCTTTTTACTTTCTCATATAAAAAAAAAGTAAAAGCTGTTCAGGCTAGAAAATTGCAAACCCAAATTAATTACCATTATAAGTAGAAATACACTTCTGGTCAGATCTAACCACAAGAATTTAAATAGGGTATTTTTAATCAAATAGAATATTTTATAACTTATTTATGTAATTTGGACATGTGCAACACAACTAGAAACTCTAAAATAAATTGTTTCACAAATCTGCAAATGGAAATATATTCTTGATCTTGTAACAAAAAAGGAATCGGACTGAATGTGACTAACTAGATTAGATGGAGTATGATAAATGGAGTTATGACAATACTAATAAAATTAATCAGGCATTGGCTTATCTTATATATCGTTGGAACTTAGTAATACACCGCACTTCGCTAGAAAGGTAAAGAACCACTTGTAGGTTGCTTAATAGAGGTTCAACATTTTACAGAGCGAGAAAAAAATCTTAACTCTATATAGTAGATTTAACAAATCAAAACAAGTCATGCATTCATCATTTTATCACTTTCATATCTACTAGAGATGAATAGAGCGTCATTTTGGAACTAACAATCTGTATGCAAAAAATAGTAAATTAAACTAAAGAATTAAATAAATAAATAAACTTAATATTAGAATAATATTTAATACTAATAAAATAAAAAATACGGTGTCCAGGTAGGAACGAAGTTCCTTACGCTTTTTATTAAATACTAGCTGAAGTACCCTGCACAGCCCAGGTTCCTACCTGTCGGAACATAGTTTTACCAACTTAGAAACCTTCCCGGACATGCTTCCAACCATTGCCTCGTTTTCTCTCGACAACGCCTCGGCTTTATTGCCTTCATGTCTTATCATTTCATTGTGACCAATGCACACGTGCCTTCAACTACACTCGGCAAAGCAGTCGGCAGCTAAACCACTAGTTTTTGTAGCTGTTTTTCAGTCTTTCTTCGGGTGGAATTCTATCCCTCATCACTATGTCTTCTTTTATTAAGTTAGACTTCAAAATATCTAAAGCAGCCCGCACACGATCAATAGTATTGTCAATAATTGTATTGACAATATTTTAATTTAGTAACAAAGTTTCATCAATACTTTTTTTTTTATATCGTTAATAACCCCGCACTCGGTCAATAGTATTGACAATACTTTTATTTATTGACAATACTATTGATTGTGTGCGGGCTGCTTAATAACTCATCAAAGGAGTTCGTAGAAATACGAAGAAAATTGAAAAAATTCTCTGAATCTCGCCTCGTTCGGTGGTATAAAGAGTAAAATAAACTTCTTTCACTTCAATCTTTAACTATCTGGTGAACCCACATTTTTCTCCTTCTTAACGTTAAGTATTCTAACCCTAAAATAACTAAAAACTCCTCATCAGAATCCATAGTTTATAGCACTCTGGACCGCGGTAGAAGGCAACTGGTATTTAAATAAACGAGGCGGTTCGCCGAATCGGCTGCAGACTCGGCGGGACCGCCTCGCGTGAATTGAGACGCGCTGTAGCCGACTCGGCGGAAACCGCCTCGTGTGTTTTTAGCCTAAGGATCAAGACCAGTGGAAGGCTTTCTGTCGCCACTTATCACCTCATGGTAGAAGGGCCACTGACTTAGTAAGAATATGTTTAAAAAAATCTTTAATAGGCGATATTTAAATATATTGATGATTTATATTGCATTCCCAATTATGAATATGCATTGCCCGCTTCAACACAAAAACAATTTTTTCCATGCCATTTAAAAAAACAAACTAGAAAGCATTTACAAGAAGATTCTTAAACTTGTAGTTCTTAGTTGGTATTTATGATCTGGAAATTTCTTTATGAATTTTTTTGTAAGCTAAGACAGAAAGTCAATGAGAAGAAAAAATAGACTGCCAATTGGTGTGGCACACAGCTTCCTCGCACCCTACCTACGTACTTAATTGATTTTAAGCTTTCACAAGCCATTATTGTCTAATTGGTTTAATTGTTTCCCCCATTTTTTTTTTTTTTTTTATCTGTCAAAATTGTTTTGTTTTTTTACAAAAATTTAAGTATCAATTTAGCAAAAGTTAAAGAGCGCTGATGGTTCAAATTAATCTGGAGCTATCTGCGGCTTACTTTCGATAAACTATAAAAATTTCATTCAAATCTGATAAGTAGTTTTGAAGCTATAGGTGAAAATAAATGTATGTTTGTGCACATGTGGAAGAGAAAAAAATAGGCGCAGAAGGTTGAAACTTATATGGGACCAACAATGGGCTAATTATGACCTACCATCCAAATTTCAATAAAATTGGACGTGTAGTTTTTAAGATATGGTGGTTCCCAAAAATTGAACGACAGACCAACACGGAACCAAAAATGATCTCTGATGTCTGAAACGGATTTCAAATCCGTTTCAGACATCAGAGATCATTTCGGATTTCTGTTTTGGAATTTTTGAAATCGGAGACCTAAAAAGTTCTCGTTCTTCAGAACAATCACATAGCTTCCGTTACCTTCGGTAAGCTCGGAAGCAATAAATATACGCATTATAAATAAACATTTACAAAATAGTATAGGCTAATTTCCTAACATACCCTTACTTGTTCAAAGTTTTAAATTGACTCAAACAGTGCAGATATGGGGCCCAATCCTTTGATCTCAGGAATTATGAGAGCTATTATACCTGGAATTATAAAATTTGGCCACAGAGCTTTTACGTATGTCGGCTTCCTAATAATGTAGATCTCTGCTAAGAAGGATTAATATATCTGCCATTTTCATTCAAAATGGCATCAATTTTTATGAACTTCTTTATGGTTGCTATAACTCCTAAACTATTTGTACTAGAATTTTAATATTTAGTTAAATTCTATGACTTATACTTTATTTTGTTTATACAATTAAATATCAATGATTCTATTAACTCAAAACAACAGAAAGAATCAAATACCTTTAAACTTTGCTACGTTCCTTCAATCCATCATAAGTGACTTTCAACACTATTCACATTTCTTTATGTCAAGAAGAATAAACAATATATGTATTTTATTTTAATAGTAAAACTTTTTTTTTTAACTCGACATCATGCCATTTGTAATTCTCCCCCACCTATTGTTTATTTTTAGATTTATTTATAAATACTTACTTTCTAGCCAACGCCCTTGGCTATTAGGCCATTTTGTGATGTGCAAACCAGTACAGACTTCAGTGAAAAGTTGGTTGTCGTCCTACTGGATTCATCCCTTATTTATAAATACAGATACATACATAATTTTTTTTTTTTCTAGAATTAGAAAATGGTGAATTGAAAAGTTATCCTATTGTTGTAGGAAAAAACAGTGTCACCCGATGCTGATTGCACCCCCAAGTATGCAATTTTGCTTAATATTCTTACAAATCTTTAATGAAAGGTCATACAATTAACTAAGAAATCATTATAGTTTACATTCCATTTATAACTAAAGAGAATATTTTACAAGGAAAAATTACCCCAGAGGAAAACCAATAGCAAGTAGTGTTGGTTGAAAAATATTGAAATTTAAAAAAACAATTGAAATATAAAACACGATACAATTACAAAAACTTCACACATAATTTTTCAATTAAAGTGTATTTATTGAAAGATTCAACTGAAAATAACTTATAAAAGACAATTCAAAAAATTATGGCCATTGAACTGAAACTACAAAAAAAAAACAAAAAAAACTGAGGTGTTCTTAGCAGTAGGTACCATACTAACTACAAAAAATATACATACATATGTTTAGTAATGGAAA
Source organism: Gerris buenoi (assembly GCA_001010745.2). Taxonomy (NCBI): domain Eukaryota; kingdom Metazoa; phylum Arthropoda; class Insecta; order Hemiptera; family Gerridae; genus Gerris; species Gerris buenoi. The sequence goes on from KZ652309.1 coordinate 206,300, forward strand.
ATAATATGTTTCATTATTCCTCGTTTTAATTTATTAGGATAACTTCAATCTCTTCATACTATTATAAGACGAATAAGCATTTTTCTAGATGAGCAGTGGAGGCCCCAGTTGTCTATCAAGTCAGACCTAACTCCACAAAATAAACTTAAATGTACAAAGCCAGATTTATACACTTTTTCTGGAGAGACATCTTTCTTTGTTCTTAACAAGACCTTTCTTTTCTTAATTATCGTCGTCATTAAATGTGTTTTAATGAAGATGCGAATATTTTAAACTATTGGACCAATTAGAATGAAATCTCCAATTATTTCTTTATTTATCAGGATTTTCATAGGCTATGAACCTCACATATGATAAAAAAAAAAGAACTGAAAAGTGACTACAAATGAAGAAAGGATTTTATTGACATTAAATAAGAAGCATAGTTTAAAAGTTTATTATATGTGCACTAAATAATATTTGGCTACTAACACCTTTACAAAATGAACCTTGGAATTGCTGGGTAGCAGACTAGTTCATTTATAAAAAATCCCCCTCAAAAGTTTCTCATATACTAAACTATCACTTCATCCAGTATATTCAAGGTGCTAAAAGAAGTCTAATAATAGCTAAATGGTGGACTAATGTTATCAACCAACAATTACTTTAAGTAATAGCACTTTAGATATAATTGTAAAGCATCTTTTGTAGTTTATTACCCTCTGTAAGTATATTTGTTAAAGAGAAACTAAGGATTTCACTGCAACCTAATCTCTCTCTACCCCCCCCCCCCCCCCCCTGAGAAGAGGGGTCCGGGAAATTTTTTGAAAATAAACGTTCGAAAGCAGCATTTGAGCAGTTTTAGACGTAAACCAACACTGCAATCAGATGTGTTTCGTGTGGAAGCTTATATCGTTTTAAGTTGTATTTTTATAAACAATTTCTTGATTAGAATGTCACGTGTTGTTATAATACTCTCAATAAATAAATAGGTATGTACTTAGGTTTATGCGAACAATTAAATCAACAAAACATTGCCTGTTAAGGCGCAGCGTCTCTGCACCGTACTTATTTAATACGACCCCTGCCATTAAAAAAAAAAACCTTTGTTGTTTCCAGTTATCAATTTTTTCATAATCTCAACAAAAGAGATATTTTTTATGTTTGGAAAAAAAAAAAAAATAAATAAAAAAATAAAAAAATACACGATGTCCTTAATAAAATTTGAAGTCACTCAGTGAAAAACAAAATTACATTGTTCTCAATGGGATTTGTGTAGTTGATTTTTGCTATTTACAAGGCTTTCAATATCCGGACGGAAGCTATAGTTTTAAACACAATCCATTCTTGACATTCCTAGTTGTTGTTCTAGAGTTAGTTGTAAGACTATTCCTATAATTGTTCTAAAAAACAAAACTGGAGAAAGCCATCTCACATAAATATGTCGTTGTAAAACCCATCAGCACCTTTAAAGCTAGGTTTGATACTCCCTCCTTGTCTTTAACCAAACTTTTTATACTTTATTTTAATTATACATCACTGAATTATATTTTCGCAATTACCCTAAAGTTTTAATTTTAATTAAGTTAAGTAGGCCTAGGCTTACATAAATATGCCAAGAGCAAAAAAATTGTATAAAAGAGCTGTAATATTATTGATTACCATTAGTAATTGCATTTTCCGGAAATAGACTCGACTGAATGTAAGTCCCAATATGCTCATTTTATTTTAAACATTTTTACTGGTAGTTTAGCTTCAGACTTTAGAACATATTTCTTCTTAAACTTTACTCTTCGAGGAGAATTTTTGTGAGATTATTTAATTTTAATTATTAATCATTAATAAGTTTAATTATTTAAAGATTACATTTTTGCAGCCCAAAAAATGTTTTAAAAGGCACCCAATCCGCGACCCACCTAATTTGCTCCCACTGGTGGGTCGCGACCCATAGTTTGGGAACCGCTGGTCTATTAGATACTCAATAATAGTTCAAGAATTCACATTCCACACAAGTTTCATTAAATGCTATATTTTAACCCCTTTTTAAGATTTTTACACTAGATTCCAGGTATTTACATCTCGTTATCACTATAGCAATGCATAATTCACATCTTTAAATATACAAACAATTATAATCCTCAAAAGGATTTGAGTCTATGTCATTATATAATCACATAGACTTAATGAAACTTGTGTGGAATGTGAATTCTTGACTTGAACTATTATTGACTACACAATAGACCAAGGAGAAATCCAGTTTCTTTTTTTAAAAATGTTGTAAAGAATGTTATAAAAATTTAGTTCAGTTTAATATCTAACCAGTGTATTTCTGAGAAGGAAATACAGGAATAGGAATTAGAAAATGAATAGGGGTTAAAAAAAAAAAATAAAATAAAAATAATAATTATAAAGCCTTTTTTTATCCTAATCGATAATTGAACAGTTTAATATTCAAATTAAGAAAAACTCTAAAAATTAAATTTACATTATGTATTTTGCATAATTGTTTCACCATCATGTCAATTACTTTTAAGCTGAAGCAGAAAAGTTAATAATAAACTAATATAATAAAGTAACAATAAAAGAACATTATTTATAATTAAATCAATTAGACAATATCATTTTATTTTTAAAGTATTTCAGTTCAAGGTTTAAGTTATAATAATGATGATAATAAAAAGGTCAAGGGGTATTAAAAGTTAAAATTGTTGGCTTTTCACACCGTTATAATTCCTAAGATAATAATAAAAAATATGTTTTTTTTAAAAAATAAAATATACAGTGCAAGCCACTTAATGTTAACTTAGTGTGATCAAAGTAGGTTGGAACAGGCCCACTAATTACCAATGCATTAAAAACTTTCCGTTTATTGCTATCAATATTTCATTTATTGTGATCAATGTCGAAACCGTTGGAATTTTTCTTTGTTAACATTTCCAGGGAAAACAACTGGAGGTTTGGCCCTGTATTTCAGTGAACATCCTTTCATCCTTCCTCAAAAAATAAACCTCACCTCACTTCCCCCCATTACTATTTATGAAGGACCATAGTCAGATCTCAATTTAATTTAGTCATTCAATGATTCAAACTCGGAGTGTTTTTAGGGTCCCTAAGTGAAAAAATTAATCCCCGATCACTGTAATTCTATAGTAGTAATTTAAAAAGAAGTGAACCAGCTCCTTTTTCTTTAACCAAGAAAAGCTTTAACATTGTAGAAAAGCTATAATTTAGCACTAATAATACTTGTTTCTATAATTTTATAACATAAAAAGCACTACACATTTTAAAAATTTACTTATTGTAACTCACAACCCCTTGACCATACATAATTGGTTGAAACCCCTGCTTCTTAAATTTGGTTTTTGTTTATTTTTGTGTTGTATAAAGAAAAAACAACATTTGTTAAGCATGTTTAAAAACATTTAATTTTTACCTTTACACCCATAAATTATAATTTGAGCGGTAAAAATACATATTTTTTTGTGAAAATATACATTAAAAGGAAAAATTGTGCAAAATTTCAAGACTGTTATACGTTGTTTATAATATTATTATGTATAAAATTTGTAATAAGAGGAGGAAAGAGACATTAAATAGTACAAATATTGACTGACCATGTAATATCTTGTCTAGTAACAACTAAACTATATACTGTACATTGTAAGAGTAACAAATTAGATCAGATAATTTATTTGGCATCTAATATATTGATAGAATTTTAATATTCATATTAAGGTGTGCACCTTAACATTTAAGAGGTACTAGAGTCTGTTCATTTATAAGAATTAAGTGTAAGAGAGGCAAAATCAGTTAAAGAAATATAATCCATAAGTCGTGATTTTTCAATAGATGGATGAGATAGGTGTAGAAAAAAACAGCAATTAAATTTTTGTAGGAATTAAATTTTATAGGAAATTATCCTACAAAAATTTAATTGCTGTTTTTTTCTACACATATCTCATCCATCTATTGAAAAATCACGATTTATACAAATATAGAAGGTGTCAATAAACCTAAGGTTTATTAATTATGAAATATAATCCATATAAACACATGCATTACAGTCTGTCCCAAACGAGAGTTAGTGCGTTGACAGTGAGGGAAAAACTAGCAAATGGAGTGGGGAGCCAATGAGAACTCAAGATTTTCCCGGACAAAAGGTAGGGCCAACTAGGCAAAGATAAATTTCTCTAGTGGAGGAGAGAGACACCCAAACCACAGACCTAATAGCTTTATTTTTCCCTCAGAGGGGTTGGTATCTGTGTGTCACTTGATTTCCTGTGCTGTCAACACACTAGCTCTTGTTGGAAACTTTTCAAAAATTTAATATTATTTCTTATAGATTAATTTTAGTATTTTGCTTTATTCATATGCAGACCGCACACGATCAATAGTATTGACAACATGTCAATTTAGTAACAAATTTTTATCAATACTGTTTTTTTATATCAATACTAACCCCACATGGTCAATAGTATTGACAATACTTTTATTTATTGACAATACTATTGATCGTGTGCGCACACCTATAAATGAACAGTCTCCAACAATACTAAAGCTTTAATGGCTAAGTAAAATAATTTTTTTTTTTTTACAAAAAGAAAAACTTGGAAGGATAAGGTCTTGGATTTTTGGAAAAATTTGTACAATATAAGCTGTCAAGCAGCGAAAAAATAAATAAATAAATAAAATCATTATATCTTACATTATCGGCAGTGAAAAAAAAAAAATAAAAATAAAAAAAAAAATAACTCAGACATACTTTGTCATACACGAGTTCATAAAAACTTTATCAAAATAATCATAAAAATAACTTCACCACGACGAGAAATCGAACCCGACCTCTCTCTCTGATCGCGTTTAAAGCTATTTTCTCAGAAACTAGATTTTTCCCGGGAAAACGGCTTTTTCGTTAGATTCTTATAAATGAACTACATTTTAAAATCTTTTAATCAATTTTTTTTTCAAAGTTTTTGGGAGGCAGCACTCACAAATTTGGAGCTTAAATTCATTTCTCGATTTCACCTCGGGGGATGATTTTTCTGAACGTGTGTGCCAAATTTATCAAAATCGGCCAAGTAAG
>KZ652310.1:38482-61935 GCA_001010745.2 Gerris buenoi
CCCCCCCCCCCCAGTCTGACCGGCCCCATGTCAAGGCTTTGAATTTGATTTTAAATTTCCCATTTAATTACGATACCCGGTGATGATTTATACTGTTTTGAAATTGGTATTTTGTTTCTTTAAGAATTCAAAGTGATAGATTCTCTTTCTGATTTCTGATAATAGAACTTTGATACTCGCAAGTTTTCCTATCTCTGTTTTTTTTTTTTTTTAAGTATGGACCATGTTTTTCTGAGATTTTTATGTAGCACTCTTTATTTTGATTATTAACCGATGATGATTAGGATGCCATAACATGGGGTCCTTTGTTCTGTTTAAGGTGGAGTTTCTTCCAAAAATGTTTATCTTAAATATAATATGTAGTGTTACATCCTGTTTAATTAATTTAAAAAAAAAACAAGATAAACAGAACTTTTTATATTCTACGTTTTTAAATTTTTAGTCATAAATCTTAAATTTGAAACCTGTCAAAATGAAGATCGTAAATATGGGTCATGCCAAAACAAATAAAATAACTTGAATTTTTCCGATCTAACTTTCCATACAGAAAAAATTGCTGAAAACGAATTAAATTCTGCTGAAAGATGGCTAAAAGTATTAAAATAATGCATGTTTTCTGAGCTTCTCTAAAAGTTTCAAATGTCTATCTACTCGGGAAGTTAGTTAAAAATCGATTGCAAGATTTGTACTGGACCCACAAACAAGAAAGCAAGTTAATAAAAACGTAGTAAAATTGTTAAATGTAAAACGTCTAGATAATCCTGCTTAGCATAAAAACATGTTTGTAAACCGCATGGTTAAAGATATTATGGGGTATGCTAAACCCGCATAAAAATATTCACTTGCCAAGTTGCGTAATTGTATCAGAGCTCCAAGCGGACCAAACACAAATTTCTTTTTGAACATGTCCATCTCCATGATTCATTGTTTTTCCAAGAAGTAGAAAAAAAATATGTGTGAGGCTCTCACGCATTAGAAGTGAAACTTAAGTTCTAGAATATATTGCTCTCTTTCATTTTTTGACGAATTTATAATTTCAGAATTTCAGGATTTAGAAATGGTAATGGGAAATTTAATTGAAAAATATAAATAAATAAAAAATATTGCTACGCTAAGGCAACCATATTATTCCAATGAAAATAAATGTTTGTTTGATTTGCTGGTCTTTAAATAGATTTAATACAATTAATCTGTAAAAATTTTACACTTGGATGAGTCTTGAATCGCAAACTTCGTTACACGATTTCACTATATGAAAAAATTCACTCAACCGCCGCCCGCCGCTAAAGAAGTTTCACTTCAAAAAAATTATTTGCAGAGATTATCATTAGTCTACTCGACCCCTTGATTTTTTTCCATCAATATCTCGGAAACTAGATTGTTCCCGATAAAACTATACTTACATATATTGATTAAATTATTATAAAAAGGTAATAATGTATATATTTTTTTAAAATTAAAATCCTCACAACCCTTTTTTAAGTATTATTTAAAAAAAAGTTTTTGGGAGAGTAGCGCTCCTAAATTTAGAGCTCAAATTTATTTCCCTGTTTTGCCTCGGGGTATGATTCTTCTGAACCCGTATGCCAAATTTTAGGAACTTAGTCCAGTAGTTCGATTTCACGCGTCTGAACAGAAAACAGATTGGCTTTTTAATGATGTTACTGATATGTGATAAGGTTAAAAACAGTTAAAAAAGCTTTTAATTGAGTAAAAAGAGCACATCTGTAAGTAAGTTATTTTACATTTTATTTGAGTTATTTGTGAGAATTATTTGTTTTATTACCTATAATGTATACATTTATTGGCTTATTAATAATGTTACTAATAAATGATAAGGTTAAAAACAGTTAAAAAAGCTTTTAATATAGTAAAATGAGCACATCCGTAAGTAAGTTATTTTACATCTTATTTGAGTTATTTGGAGAATTAGTTGTTTTATCATCTATAATATATACTTTTGTTGACTTATTAATAATGATACTAATATATGATAAGGTTAAAAACGGTTAAAAATGCTTATAATAGAATAAAAAGAGGAAAAAACTATGAAATGCATAGTGAACACTAGTAAACAATGGTATATTATGAGCCAGAGGAAGGATAACCTGACGAACAATAGTTCAGGGCGCATGACGTCACAGCAACCTTCGTCACCTTTACGTAACCTCTCTGACGCGACGTATTACATGTTTCCACATATTTTTTTATAAATCTAAATATAGATCTTAATAAACGTGCAAACTTGATTAGGTAATAGTACCGCGAATTTCAAACAATCTTATCTTTATCAGACATTTATTTCTTGGGCGGTTTGGTCAATAGATTTTCTCAGTTATCAGTATATTGTATCGTGATTAAATCGCTGTTTTATTTTAGAGATGTCTGTTAGTTTTAGAAGCTCAGTTTTATTGTCTAGATATCGCCAGATCTTTGCTTTTTACTCCAGTTTAAAGTTTTCCTCTCAACCTCCAGATAAGAGTAGTGAAGATAAGAAAAGGATTCTAAGCAAGACACCTTTAGGTCAGTCGCTCTTTTATTATGCAAGCAATTATCTTTATAACGAATCTTTAATATTATGTTATAATTATTTTTTATTGTTAAATTATTGCTGAATGGTTTATCAAATGACTAAGTCACTTAGTCTAATCAACTTTATGATAATGGGGTATTTACAGGTTTATATTCAGTAGAGATGAGGTCTCTTTGTCTAATTATTCTGTAGAAAAAGGAATATACTTAATCTCTAGTGTGGTGTGGTCCTGTGTACTAAGTTATCATATTTGATTAACGCTATCTGTTCTGCAGATTAACAAAGTTATGAACAAAACTGATGAACTCAATATTATGATCTATTTTGCTAGTGTTAATCACAAATCACAATATAAATGGCAAATATTACGAGTGCAACCAAACTACGAGAATTCACTTGCACATTAGTCTTAATTCTATCCGTAGACTCTTCGAATAGAAACAACTTTTATGGGATATACTCTAAAAAACAGCTGATTTCTTAAAACGTTTAATTAACAGTCAAGACAAAGGCATATTAACACTTTTGCATACAGTAGAGATGATGTATCTTTGTCTTATAGTACAGGAGATACCATGCAGAAAGGTGTCTGACTAACATGAAGCTATGTGTGCAAGTTAATCTTTTGATGCCTTTTAAGAATATGTGGTCAGCTAAGTTTGTCTGCGGGACATAGCTTGGCAATAGACATTTATATATAGGGTAATAGGGAACCGATCTATTTGGTGGACAATGTGATTTTTATGGTCCTGAGTTCAAGATTAGTTACAGTATTATTCACGAAAGAAGACGTGCGTTGACAGCGTGGAAAATCAGATGACACTCAGATTGGCCAACCTATGTGAGGGTAAAAATAAAGTCACTAGGTCTGTTTTAAACGGTTATCCTGAGGGCCTCCACTAGAGATTTTTATTTTTGCCTAGTTGGCTCAACCTATTGCCCGGCAAAATCTCGAGCTCTCATTGGCTCTCCTCACAATGTGTCAAACTTTCCCACGCTGTCAACGCACGTCTTCTTTTGTGAATAATACTGTAGTTGCCTAAAAATCATGTTGATGGTAGCTTTTCACTTGATAGGTGACAACTTTGATTAGGAATATTCAAACAACTAACCAATCAAGTGACAAGGTAACATCAACTTGACTTTTGGTCCACCATAAAAATCAGGTCATGGCTGCTCTCCCCCGGTNTTTTAAATAATCCAAATTACAATTATCAATAACTACGGGAGACATACAGAGAAAAATACACCCCCGCACCGGGAATCGAACCACGACCTCCTATTAATCCGTAAAGGTGCTCTTACCATCTGAGCTATACGGGAGAATGATTCTTCTCTGTCGTAACTGATACATATTCCCGAATCCAAGCTTTCAATCTTATTCTACAAATCTAGAGAGCCAAATATTCACGGCAACAGAATTATACCGAGAATTAACGCTTAATATTTTAATTAATTAACAAATTAATCTTTCCGCAGTAATAAAACTACCAAAAATTTAAAAATTGAATTTCTAATAGATGTACTAGGTACAGGTACTAATTGAGTACTTTACAATTATAAGCGTTAATTCTCGGTCTAGTTCTGTTGCTGTGAATATTTGGCTCTCTAGATTTGTAGAATAAGATTGAAAGCTTGGATCCGGGAATATGTATCAGTTACGACAGAGAAGAATCATTCTCCTGCGTAGCTTAGTTGGCTAGAGCGTCTATACTGGAAATATAGGAGGCCCGTGGTTCAAGTCCCGGTGCTGGAGTATATTTTTCTCTGTCTGCCTCCCTGTGTTAATTTAAATTAAAATTTTAACTTTCTGTAGTATGAATACTACCAAAAATTTAAAAAATCATGTTCATGTTAAGCGTTTTTTATTAAATGTATTACACCGTAATTAGTTTACACCGTTTCTATTGAAACATACTACTGAGTAGGATCAAATTTAATGAAAAATCATTTTTACCTCTGAAAGGATGTTTATTATTAGTTTATCTAACTTTAATTTTTAATCTAACTATTTGTTTTGACAGGTAAATTAGATGAATTAAAAAGACACCCATATGCCGAGAAAGAGCCGCTACCTGAATTCAAAGACGGAGTGAATCCCAAAACTGGTGAAATTGGAGGGCCACGTGGACCTGAACCGACCAGGTACGGAGACTGGGAGCGTAAGGGTCGAGTAACTGATTTTTAAGCATGGTCCTCTCCTCGCTGAAATTTAACACTATAGATGGATAATAATGGCTTCAAGTTTTTGTTAAGTCCATAGATAGCAATGGATTCCTTGATAACTGCAATCTTGCATTATATTAAGAACTTTGTGATTAAGTGATTTTTTAAGGATCTTTTTGAGTTTCAATCACTTTGTATAATTTGTAGAAATAAATTATTTTAGTTTTTTAATTATGTATTAATTCCTCTAAAATGAATTCTCAATTATTTTACTTATTTATTTCTATTTATATTAGAGCAAACAAAACATTTTTATTGTAACAATAATAAATGTGAAAATAAATTTTAAGTTGTTGAATATTAAATTAAGCCTTTGTACATTTACTTTAAGGCCCTCAAATCTGTTCTCTTCACTTCTAAATTGAGACCTCATTAGAAATTTTGTGATCCATTAGTTTTGAACCTATTTTGGGTATCATTCTTAAGTTTTTTGCTTTTTATTGTCCGGAACATGAGGATTCAAAATCTAGATTAATTTCATTTTTAAGTTTTAAGTAGTATTCATGCTACGGAAAGTTTAAATTTTAATTTAAATCAAATTATAATTATTATTAACAATGGGAGACAGACAGAGAAAAGACTCCAGCGTGGTATAAGTCCCGGTGCTGGAGGCTATTTTTCTCTGTCCGTCTCCTATTGTTAATAATTATAATTTGATTTAAATCTTGATCAATTAAACTGCGTGTACAATGTCATAAGAATCTAAAACAACTAGATGAATGTGGCATGCACAGCAGTTACAATTACATTAGCACCCCTTTTTCGTCAAATTCTTTCCAACTAGCTGGTTCCTTGTATAATAATTAGGTAGATGTTGGGAATTACGGAAAATAATAAGCTTACTATTATGATATTTTGAGCCCTCCTTGTGTCCATTCTCAAGCCGAAAGACTAAAAAATTACAGTCTGTGCCAAACGAGAGTTAGTGCGGGAAAAACTAGCAAATGAAATGGGGAGCCAATGAGAGCTCAAGATTTGCCCTCTGGATAACCATATGAGAAGGTGAATGCAGTGGCTTTATTTTTTCCCGCAGAGGTTGGCCAATCTGTATGTCACTCGATTTCCCACGCTGACAACTCACTAATTCTCATTTTGCACGGACTATAAATTACATTGGGTTTTATGTGAAATTCTTAATTTTATATTATTCGATTCTTGATGAAGTATCCTTGCTAATAGTTTAAGATCATTTTAGTAACATTAAATCAAGAATGACACGACAACTATCACTTTTAAAATATGAGAGTTTTACCCTGTTTCCGCTGTATTGTGCCACCAATTCTCACTCTATGCAAAAGTTTTCCAGTTTTATACTTCTCCTTTTTTTTTGTAGCTTTTTCCCATCGTTCTGTAAAGCCCAATCTCTATCTCCCACAGAAAAAAACAACTTATTTTCCATTCTTGGCCCTTTATCATTGAAGATTTTCTGTCAAAAACTACAATTGTATGTCCAGAATAACTATTACATAACAACAATAAAAACCCATTTTAATAGGATTACTAATTACTATCATACAATTGGCATTCGTTTATAATTATTGTAGTTTCTATATGAAGAATAATAATATTATCCATCAAGGATTGGTAAATGAGGTATTAGTCAGTACAATCATTTATTTTTGAATCGACATTAATGCAGAAAGAATGTCTTTATAGTTTTAAGAATTTATAATAAAGTAAGTTCTGTAATAATGCCTGGGAAACTTATAGAAAAGGAAATATCTCTAAGCAAAGCACCAACTGAATGCTACACTCATGCCAGGATATAAAAACCCTAGATACCAACATCTCTTTTCTCCTTTCTTATGTCTTCAACCATCTCTCTATCTACTGGGCTCTTCATAGAACTTCCGTAATACCCCATATAGAGCCAAGAGTTAGCTCTAGATATACTTAAATAAATTTACACTGACGGTACCGTACCTAAAAAAAGAAACACCTGAAAACTTAAATTTACACCCAATAGGCATTTTGTAATGAAAATTTTAAACGTAAATGTAGGGTTAATGCACGTCTGGTGAGGAGTTAGGTTGTCCACTTCCTTACTCTGGCCAGCCAAGGAAAATTTTAAAATTTCACATTGATAAAGCCCTATCCCATATATTATGTAGAACTAGATGCACTTTTAATGGCACACTAATAGCAGGTTCTGGAGTAATCAGGGTAGAGCTGGATAAGGTTGGCAATCTCCGCTGACCTAGGACCCACACTAGCTGTACCTTGTTAGGTAGGTGTATTTTACACAGACTTAAAAATAAATAACCCCAGGTTTGTTAAATAAAGTATTTGCCTTCTTATTGTGTTTTTATATTGTTTTACCATTTTAATAAAGCTTTACTTAAGGGTTTTTTTCCCCCGGGATTAAAGTAAATTAAATAAAATAGGGTTAGGTAAAAAAATAAAATTAATTAATGCACAGAAAAATAAATACAAGATTTAAAATATATATAATTTTTTATTTTTTTATATGTATGATATATAAAAATTATAAATTTACACATTTTAATAAATTTAAAAATTAAAAAAAGAAATAAATACAACAGAAATATTCCACTAACTGGGACTTATAAAATAAAAAATAAAAACAAACTCCTAACCAATATTTGTATTACGCCTAAAAATATAGGCTTTGTTACATAATCTAAAAGTGCACTAACAGTGATTTTATATAAGTATATTACGTACACATATAAAATAAATTACACAAAAAAAATAACAATACATTTGATTTATGTATAATGTACACATAATTTTTCCCATTAACAAATAAATTTGAGAGAAAGGTGGACTGAACAACCTAAATGTGGTCAAAATTATTATATAAAATTGTTTAAGGAAGGTTTACTTTGGTATTTTGATAAAAAAAATAATAATAATAAAAAGATAAAGTAATTAATACCAAATTTTAAAAAAAAAACTGACTACTGCTTACTCCTGTTATTATATTTAAGATCACCGATATCTACTCAGAATGCTTTGAGATATAACTAATGGTCTATAGAATTTTTTTTTAAATAGGCAAGTTGAAATTTAGAGCTATGGAATTCTAACGGTTATAAGATCCCCTTATCATCCACAAATGTCCATAACAACTTTTATAGACAATTTAAATGCAGAACATAATTTCTAGGAGGGACAGCATTACAGCTATTTCTATTGTCATACCAAGAATTCACTAAACCGAGCTTTTATTAACATTTTCCGCAAACAATGCTCATTTAGCCTAGACGCCCACTAGAGACAAAACAGTCTGCGGAGACTGTCTCCCCCGTGCAAAAGATTGTTGGAAGTCTATGATAGATCTTATCGTATCTTACTTAATAGGAGCGCATTTTATTAACAACGTCGATTAATTCATTTATTGAGAATATCAAGTTTGACACAAAAATACATTGTAAACAAATCAAATATATGTCAAGTCTACAAAAGACAGTGTCTTCAATGAGCGTTTAGCCTTACACCGAAAAGTAATATTAAGTAATATTGGTTATATAAAAAACATAATTTATACTTCTTTAATCATTCATTCAATTTAAAGGAGTTTTATTGAAAAAAAAAAAAAAAAATAGAATTAATTTTAAACAAAAAAATAAAATAAACCTTCAGTTAAGAATTTTAAAAAATATTTTTTCCACAAAAAAACATGGAAAATACAAGAAAAGTTTAGAACACTTTTCCGCATTTTTATAATTATTTTTTTTACCTTTACTCTCAACAAAACGACAGAAAATATTTCTACACCAGAGTCTACCACAACTCTCCCATCTAAATGGATAAGACACAAACAGCTTAAACACCAATAAATACAATTTTCTGACTCAATACGAAATAGCATTGCTAAACAATTGTTTTTTGTTTACGTTTCCTTCTTTTTTAAAAAAAATGAAAAATATTTTTCTTATTTACATAGTCGTCATTGTTTATTCTTTCTTATTATTTACTTGTTGATATTTATGTTTATTCCTTAAGTCAATTAAAGCAGTTTTACAAATATTACGACAAGGGGAGGGAATGGACTTTTGACAGAAAAAAATCCAATTTTATTTTTATTTTTTTTTAAAAAAATCTAACTCAATGGTATATTTTAGTCTCAAATTGTCTCAAAAAAAAGGAACTAAGGTATAAAAATTTGATTTTATGACCCAAAATAAATTTACCTTACAATTATTATAAAAGGTACTAAACACAATTTTTATTTGATTTTGTGCTTTTTATTTTTATTTATTTATTCTACCGTTTATATTCAAAATAAAAAAGGGGAGAGGTAAATATAATAGAGATATATATTTTCATATTTACATTAAATATACAGCAGAACAAAAACCAATGTAATTCTAATCAGTAATTTAAAGAAAAAAAAGAAGATTTTTAACACGATTTCATAATTTTCTTTTATTATAAAAGAATTAAAATGTTACATTTTAAAGAATAGTGGCAATTAAAGTTGGCACCAGAAAAAAATTCAGGACAAAAAGAGGAAGTACCAACAGCATAATGACACACGATTGTCAGCAAAGTGTCAATTGGCAATATTTAAGTATAACAACTGATGATAAACATCAATTACAAACATATTGAATGCCATATTGAAGTTGTTTAAATATAATTCATATTCCTCAATAACGCAATTAAATTGATATGTTGAAAATCAAATTGTTAAAAAATGTGCTACATTATTTTTTCAAAAAAAAATTTTATAGTTGCATAATTTTTTACATTGTTATCAGTGCACATTTCCTCCATTTTAATGAAGAATGGACAAAAATAAAAGACAACTTGAATTAAAATAAACGGTGTCAACAGTTACCGTCTGTAAATCGACAATTTTTAACACTAAAATGCACTTATAGCACCAACAACTTAATGTATTAACGTCTAATACCGTAACACTCAACGATAACCCTGAATTTGAGCTTTAGTATAAAAAATAAAAATATCGTTAAATCTTAAAAAATGCAAAAATAAATAAGAGCGAGAAAAATTAATAAATAAATTCGATGAATAAAATAAAAATTGGATGAAGCAGACTTTAAGCACGTTTAAGTAAAACAAATATAAATAAAATGTTAATAAACACTGTGAATAAAATTTTACAGTAAATAAATAAAAATGAAAATGATTATTAGTTCCCCCCTTTCAACGGTTTATTTTATTTAAACTTGACTCGATGATATCGGTAAAGTTAGATTGTCAGTTTTAAACTCAAGGTGCAACAAGAGTAAGTCTCATAAATATCTTACGCAAGATAAAAAACATTAAAAAAAAGAAATCAGCCGTAGTTTTACAAGTACAACATACAAAATATACAATAAGAGTGAAGCCCGACGACCTCTAGATAGACCGGGAGACGGAAACATCTTGTCTAGAGATGTTTGGAGATTCCGAGTGCGTCCCTGAACATGAAGTCACGGAGGGTCCACAGGGCGTTGAGAATGTTGCCGTGGTTACCCACTCCGTTGGCCAGCCAGTGCGCAGGTAATCGTGTCTTATCAGCAGGTTCTGTGTTGGCCTGGGTAGCACGCAGCTGTCTGTCCCAGTTACTTACGTTCCTGTTCTCCGGAGTCAAACCCTCTATATACCTGATAATAGAGAAATTACAGGTTAAATAGGAACATTATTAAATTACATATCGAAGGCAATTACAACTCACAAGCGCGTTTTGACATGTAATATTATCTTCAGTGTGTGTGCTAAGTACATAATTAACTCGTACTAAGTTAATACGCACACTGAAGATGATATTACATGTCAAAACGCGTTAGTGAGTTTAAATAAAAAATATTGAGGTGACAATATTGTCGTGTTACTTTCTACCAACCTCTCTAGTCATAACAATAAAGTGGTAACACAAAATCTCAGTCAAAACACCTTAATTTTAAAGAAATTAAATTTGTTATGTTTAACACAATAAATTAATGTTTACTCTTTCAGTTTACGTGTGTCGGTTTCACCAATTTTCAGAAACATCACCTAATTTTAGTTTCATAGTATTTTGATGATTTTAAAAAGATATAAATAATAAGTTAAATATGTATTGTAAAAAAGTGTCCTCAAGTAGCAGTGGAGTGCGGTGGGTGTGATATGTAGTGAAGCAGAAATTGTCCGGGGGTCCGGGGGCCCTCCCCCGGAAAATTTTAGAAAAAAAGGGTGCAAATGGTGAATTTAAATGCTATTTTAACGCAGTTCTACTATATCTTAGTAAGCAACGATACTTAAATAATTGTTAAAAAGTTAATAAAATATGCATACTATTAAATTTAGATAATTAAAACACGAGAGCAACAAGGAGTAAAACCAACTTAGGTCTTTTATCTGCCTTTTGAATTCTTTATAGTTACAGTAAACCCATTTATATAGATAACCTGATATCTGTGATTTTTATGCACGTTTAAATATCGTAAAATGCATTAAAAAAATATTTTAGGGATTGTGTTAGTTTTGAATTCCAAGTTTTACTGCTTGTTACTTAAGAAGTATATTTGTAGGCCTATTATTAGAGGTTTAAAAAAACTAAGATGACAATTTTTATTAACGGCTTTTTTATTTAGTATTTGTACAAATTTATTAGTTTTAGTACAAGTCTAGGTCTAATATAGGATATTAAATGAAAGATCGTCGGAATTTGAAGTCCATTGCAGTTACACTCAACGTTAATAAATAGACAGTTAATAATAGGCTAAGTTAATAAATAGACGCTAGACGCATTTAAACAAAATAAATAGAGCTGTGAGTGTCAATACAGTGAAACGTGGGATTGACTGGCCCTTTCGCGGAGGGGGAGTCGGGTTCAAACGTATGAGTTCGAGCGCACTCGGATTTACTCGGCTATCTTCGGCATCGGCTGAAGCTAGCTTCAGTTGCCTGCTTATTAGAAGGCAACCCTTCCCTTCCACCGTCTCCGAGTTAGAATGCGCACGCAGCCTTTAACCCACGCTACTACAATTCCGCTTCACATGAATACGGATTGGGGTATTTCGAGTCACAGTTACCAATGACAGCGCGCTTTTAAATGGAACGTCTTTTAACTACATGAATCGCGTTTTACATTTGCTGTAGTTTATAATACAAATATATCTATTTATCTATAAATATCACATATTATGTGAACAAATTAATTTTACATTTTACTGAAGCAGTGCTTCCTTTGCTTCCTCGCACCGCTCGCCACTGTCAAGTAGTGGCACATAAATGCACAATACCAAAATTTTCAATGAATTTAAGTATAGACTGACGAAGTAGAGGCGGTTAGCACCTCATGATTGAATATAGTTATGTAACAAGCACAAGCAGGTTCTTCAGACAATATACTTCAATTCATAGTATACTTCAAATGATCTTTAATTAATGTTACTTACTTAATATAAGCTTCAGAGTGGAGGAGTTTCTGGGGTCGTGGAGGTACAGTGACAAACATGGGCTCAAACACTCTACCATTAGCACCGACCATGTTACCTAAAACAGAAGATATCAATTCTCATATTAATTTTACATACATTGGCAAAGCTTAGGGAGGGTAGTGTGGCTTAGCTCCTTTTAGAAAAAATTTAGTTGCAACCCTTTGACTGCGGAGGTATCACCAGGTGATATTAAGCATTTTCAACGGAGTGGCGGAAGGTATCACTTAGTGATACCGCATGGTTTGGAAAGGCGAGCGTTTTTCAAGAGAGGGGATAATGGAACATCTTCAAATGGGTTCTTTAGTTGTGTGGCCGCCTCAGAGATAGACCCAACTTCATTTCACTCGTTTACTCCTGCTATGCTGGTTTGCAGACCTCCTTTTTTCCAGATCCGCAACACTTCCGCTCCTGGATAGAACCCTAAGGGTGGGAGAGGGGGAAGGTCCCGCAGTCAAAGGGTTAAGGAACTACTGATAACATAGGAGGTGAGCTTAGAAGGAAGGGAGTCTCCCCTCCTATATTTTAGAGAGAATATTTTCCGTGCTACAATGCCAACACGCATATCACATTTCCTTGTAACAGTACAAGAGCGCCCTACTTATGGCTTTCCTGTTAAGGGCTCTTTAAAAAGAAATTACACTGATATAACAGCATTAGGCCCTAAGCACATAGAGAAGACTGACTTCTTTAGACTGTTACTCCCCTATGTTGTTTTTGAATAAATGGCTTTGACTAAATAATAATAAGGACAAAGGGATGTTAAGTCTTAAGGGTAAGTGTCCATCTGAGCTTTTTAGTATCGAGACTCAATCTCGAGATTGAAATCGCTAGTAGACATGGGGCTGAGACTAGTCTCGGAGACTCGCCGACTCTCCGAGACTCGAGAGAGGCTGATGTTGCTCTCAAGTGGACAAGGTTCTGAGACTAATCTCGAGACTAGCTCTCGAGATTTAGTCTCAGATGGACACTTACCCTAATACACTTTGGGACAAAGAAATATCACACTTCTATTTTTTTATGGGGAGTAACAGTCCAAAGAAAAGCATTCTGTGCACCTTCTTTAGATTGTTACTCCCCTCGGTTTTCTTTATGAGGAGAGTAACAATCAAAAGAAGTGCCGAGAAGACATGGTTTGGATATCAGGCAGGGGCACCAAGTGAGCAAAACACAGTAATACCCCAACATAAGTAAATTTGGAGTAACATAACACCCGACGTTGTTGCTGAAAGTGATAAGGGGGTCGATTTCTGTAACTGTGAAACCTCCCTTTTCATGTGATCACACATCAAAACTTGATATGAAGATGCGTGCACAGCTTGTCAATGTGAATCTGGAACTTTGTTTCTTGAGCAATAACAAAACAGATGCGTGCACAGCTTGACAATGTGAATCTGGAACTTTGTTTCTTGAGCAATAACAAAACAGATGCGTGCACAGCTTGTCAATGTGAATCTGGAACTTTGTTTCTTGAGCAATAACAAAACAGATGTGTGCACAGCTTGTCAATGTGAATCTGGAACTTTGTTTCTTGAGCAATAACAAAACGGTTCATAGTGGTGATATATTTTTACATCCGTCAGGAAGAACATTTATACATCATTATGTTTACATAAAACTGAAGTCGAAATCGAAACTAATGGCCATCATTGTTTTAATTTTCAGACTTCATTTGTGAAAACAGTTTTATCATGTATTGTATTTCTATTTTATTTGGTTGTTCTTTCTTTATTCTTATCTTATATCATTTTAATCTTTATTATTCTTATATCCATTAAGCATTATTCTAATACAGAGTGACGCCTGAATTATTGTTCATTATTGGACAGAAATATATTTTAAGTTTAATTCCAATTCTTATTTGTTTTTAATATTGAATCTCTTATATCTGCTATTAAAAGTGCTAATAATTATTATTTATTAAAATAATAAATAAAAACTGTGCAATGGACGAAAATGTGAATTTACTACCTACTGGAGATAAAATATTGTATGTACCTCGTGAGTAAAGTGCCATTATTCCCTTCGTGATAATTATCTTCCTCGGCTTCGCCTCGGGAGCTAATTAGTGTTATTCCCTCGGCTGCGCCTCAGGAATCAATTTAGGTTAGAATTTATCGTAATAAATTCCTTGACATAAGTATTTTTCGATTTACGGTATATTTTCGCAGTCCCACTTATGTGGTAAGTCCGGGGTATTACTGTATTAGAGAAAAGGCCAAAAGGTCATGTTGATAATGATAATTATAGTGTGAAATCAATACTTTTATATTAAGTTTGAATTGACAATATCTAGTCATCAACTCATATCTCCTCCTGCATGGTTTAATATCAAGTCTCCTTCAAATATATCTCCTGTCTTCATCTCAAGTTTGTAGGCCTCCCTGTCTTATCACTTCACCTGAGCATTCTTACCTCACTTAGGTCCTGTTTACTAGCACTGTTTCTTAATAGGTCCATTCTCATACGAATGTCGATTTTGTCAAGCCTTAAAAAAAGCTGGGTATTAGAGTAGAGACAAATTATTTATCTTGAAGAGATCTCGATGTCATTCAAGGAAGTAAAAAAAA
The DNA here is from genome assembly GCA_001010745.2 of Gerris buenoi. Lineage (NCBI taxonomy): Eukaryota > Metazoa > Arthropoda > Insecta > Hemiptera > Gerridae > Gerris > Gerris buenoi. The sequence continues at coordinate 53,206 of KZ652310.1, forward strand.
AAAAAAAAAAAAAAAAAAAAAAAAAAAAAAAAAAAAAAAAAAAAAAAAAAAAAAAANGTTTTATTGTAGGGATCCTTTGGCATGATTGGTTTAGTTTTATTGTAGGGATCCTTTGGCATGATTGGTTTAGTTTTATTGTAGGGATCCTTTGGCATGATTGGTTTAGTTTTATTGTAGGGATCCTTTGGCATGATTGGTTTAGTTTTATTGTAGGGATCCTTTGGCATGATTGGTTTAGTTTTATTGTAGGGATCCTTTGGCATGATTGGTTTAGTTTTATTGTAGGGATCCTTTGGCATGATTGGTTTAGTTTTATTGTAGGGATCCTTTGGCATGATTGGTTTAGTTTTATTGTAGGGATCCTTTGGCATGATTGGTTTAGTTTTATTGTAGGGATCCTTTGGCATGATTGGTTTAGTTTTATTGTAGGGATCCTTTGGCATGATTGGTTTAGTTTTATTGTAGGGATCCTTTGGCATGATTGGTTTAGTTTTATTGTAGGGATCCTTTGGCATGATTGGTTTAGTTTTATTGTAGGGATCCTTTGGCATGATTGGTTTAGTTTTATTGTAGGGATCCTTTGGCATGATTGGTTTAGTTTTATTGTAGGGATCCTTTGGCATGATTGGTTTAGTTTTATTGTAGGGATCCTTTGGCATGATTGGTTTAGTTTTATTGTAGGGATCCTTTGGCATGATTGGTTTAGTTTTATTGTAGGGATCCTTTGGCATGATTGGTTTAGTTTTATTGTAGGGATCCTTTGGCATGATTGGTTTAGTTTTATTGTAGGGATCCTTTGGCATGATTGGTTTAGTTTTATTGTAGGGATCCTTTGGCATGATTGGTTTAGTTTTATTGTAGGGATCCTTTGGCATGATTGGTTTAGTTTTATTGTAGGGATCCTTTGGCATGATTGGTTTAGTTTTATTGTAGGGATCCTTTGGCATGATTGGTTTAGTTTTATTGTAGGGATCCTTTGGCATGATTGGTTTAGTTTTATTGTAGGGATCCTTTGGCATGATTGGTTTAGTTTTATTGTAGGGATCCTTTGGCATGATTGGTTTAGTTTTATTGTAGGGATCCTTTGGCATGATTGGTTTAGTTTTATTGTAGGGATCCTTTGGCATGATTGGTTTAGTTTTATTGTAGGGATCCTTTGGCATGATTGGTTTAGTTTTATTGTAGGGATCCTTTGGCATGATTGGTTTAGTTTTATTGTAGGGATCCTTTGGCATGATTGGTTTAGTTTTATTGTAGGGATCCTTTGGCATGATTGGTTTAGTTTTATTGTAGGGATCCTTTGGCATGATTGGTTTAGTTTTATTGTAGGGATCCTTTGGCATGATTGGTTTAGTTTTATTGTAGGGATCCTTTGGCATGATTGGTTTAGTTTTATTGTAGGGATCCTTTGGCATGATTGGTTTAGTTTTATTGTAGGGATCCTTTGGCATGATTGGTTTAGTTTTATTGTAGGGATCCTTTGGCATGATTGGTTTAGTTTTATTGTAGGGATCCTTTGGCATGATTGGTTTAGTTTTATTGTAGGGATCCTTTGGCATGATTGGTTTAGTTTTATTGTAGGGATCCTTTGGCATGATTGGTTTAGTTTTATTGTAGGGATCCTTTGGCATGATTGGTTTAGTTTTATTGTAGGGATCCTTTGGCATGATTGGTTTAGTTTTATTGTAGGGATCCTTTGGCATGATTGGTTTAGTTTTATTGTAGGGATCCTTTGGCATGATTGGTTTAGTTTTATTGTAGGGATCCTTTGGCATGATTGGTTTAGTTTTATTGTAGGGATCCTTTGGCATGATTGGTTTAGTTTTATTGTAGGGATCCTTTGGCATGATTGGTTTAGTTTTATTGTAGGGATCCTTTGGCATGATTGGTTTAGTTTTATTGTAGGGATCCTTTGGCATGATTGGTTTAGTTTTATTGTAGGGATCCTTTGGCATGATTGGTTTAGTTTTATTGTAGGGATCCTTTGGCATGATTGGTTTAGTTTTATTGTAGGGATCCTTTGGCATGATTGGTTTAGTTTTATTGTAGGGATCCTTTGGCATGATTGGTTTAGTTTTATTGTAGGGATCCTTTGGCATGATTGGTTTAGTTTTATTGTAGGGATCCTTTGGCATGATTGGTTTAGTTTTATTGTAGGGATCCTTTGGCATGATTGGTTTAGTTTTATTGTAGGGATCCTTTGGCATGATTGGTTTAGTTTTATTGTAGGGATCCTTTGGCATGATTGGTTTAGTTTTATTGTAGGGATCCTTTGGCATGATTGGTTTAGTTTTATTGTAGGGATCCTTTGGCATGATTGGTTTAGTTTTATTGTAGGGATCCTTTGGCATGATTGGTTTAGTTTTATTGTAGGGATCCTTTGGCATGATTGGTTTAGTTTTATTGTAGGGATCCTTTGGCATGATTGGTTTAGTTTTATTGTAGGGATCCTTTGGCATGATTGGTTTAGTTTTATTGTAGGGATCCTTTGGCATGATTGGTTTAGTTTTATTGTAGGGATCCTTTGGCATGATTGGTTTAGTTTTATTGTAGGGATCCTTTGGCATGATTGGTTTAGTTTTATTGTAGGGATCCTTTGGCATGATTGGTTTAGTTTTATTGTAGGGATCCTTTGGCATGATTGGTTTAGTTTTATTGTAGGGATCCTTTGGCATGATTGGTTTAGTTTTATTGTAGGGATCCTTTGGCATGATTGGTTTAGTTTTATTGTAGGGATCCTTTGGCATGATTGGTTTAGTTTTATTGTAGGGATCCTTTGGCATGATTGGTTTAGTTTTATTGTAGGGATCCTTTGGCATGATTGGTTTAGTTTTATTGTAGGGATCCTTTGGCATGATTGGTTTAGTTTTATTGTAGGGATCCTTTGGCATGATTGGTTTAGTTTTATTGTAGGGATCCTTTGGCATGATTGGTTTAGTTTTATTGTAGGGATCCTTTGGCATGATTGGTTTAGTTTTATTGTAGAGATCCTTTGGCATGATTGGTTTAGTTTTATTGTAGGGATCCTTTGGCATGATTGGTTTAGTTTTATTGTAGATTGTAGGGATCCTTTGGCATGATATTATATACACAAAAGAGTGTCCCAAGTATGTTGGATAAAATACCTCATTTTCTTAATAGTTATTAAAAGTTACCCATCCTACTTTTTAACATTTTATGGATACCAATATAGGTGGGTAAGTAAAAGAGACATATGGATACCTCTTATACTTAGTTACCCACTACTATATTTTCTGTTATGGTGGGTAACAAAGTAAATTAATACCCATTTCTATTGCATTTGTCGCTAATTATATATAATAAACAAATCACGATGCCTCACATCACTTTAAAGGGAGCCAAAAGTGACATGACAGTGGCTTTAAAAGTGACACACCCCATGCAACCCCTTCAGTTTGAAGACTCGATTGATTAAATTAGAGGGATGTGAAAATTCTCCACAATTCTTCTCTGTGTACATTGCCACCTAACCAATGAAGTTTGGTACTTATTTAGATTGTTACTCCCCTATGTTGTTTTAGAATAAAAATGACCAACTAAATAACTAACAAGGCAAAGGGATGTTAAGTCTAATGTACTTTGGGATAAAGGAATATCCCACTCTGTTTTGATTAGTGGAGTAACAGTCTAAAGAAGCCTCTGTTTTGATTAGTGGAGTAACAGTCTAAAGAAGCCTCTGTTTTGATTAGTGGAGTAACAGTCTAAAGAAGCCTCTGTTTTGATTAGTGGAGTAACAGTCTAAAGAAGCCTCTGTTTTGATTAGTGGAGTAACAGTCTAAAGAAGCCTCTGTTTTGATTAGTGGAGTAACAGTCTAAAGAAGCCTCTTTTTTTCTTCTTCTTCTTCTTTATTTTACAAGGGGAGTAACAATATAAAGAAGTGCCAGAAGTTTTATAGAATAAATTGTTTATAGATGAATAAATTCAAATATGCAGAAATGAAAGTGTAATTAGTAACAGGAACTTACCATTATTAGGCTGAGTGCTTGAAGCCGAGAGTCCCGGCACAATGGGAGGGTTTTTAGCTGCCAAGGCAGCCGCCTGCAATGCTGCAGCAGCTGCTTTTCTAGACGCAAGGTAATGCCTGCAAACAGAAGCAATTAATTAACACTTTGATAATGATAGTTAACTACGCTATATTAAAATTATTAATGTAGACCTACCAACTCTATTTTTAACTGTATGAATAATTTTTTTTTTTTTTTTTCAATTTTGACTTGGTCTGAAAAAAGTTTATTTTGCTCAATATTATAGTTGTCAATTAATCATAACCAAAACAGTTCTTTATTTTGACTTTCAAGACAAAGATTTTTAGCACTTAGATTGATAATCTTTTATATAATCGAGTAGTGTCCCGACAACGGACGACGGCAACGCACCTCTAAATGATTTATAACGTTAAAAATTGATGAGCCATAAGCTGGGATTGAACCAGTGACCTTCAGTTTATGAAGCAGCTCTACCACTGAGCTATGATTGACACTGAATATCATGGCCTAAACCTTTCTATTTAAACAGTATATTATATCTGTATGAAGTATAATTGATTAATAAGAATAACAATAATTAATAAGAAATAACTGGACATCACGTGGCTCATTCTGTTTAAGTATAACATGACAGCGCGAGACTCATTCATTTTAAATATAACTAATTATCTCCCACCTCTTTTTTTCTGCCCGTTACTAGCATAAATGCTAGTATATTATAGTATATATAGTATATTACAGAACCCGGAATTTCAAACCTCAATAATTCAAATATTTGAGGAAAAAAATAAATAAATAATCGGAAGGTACAAAAGGAGAGAAATGAAGGCGGTACTTACTTGCTTTTGTTGTCTGAGTGAAGGCTGCGGCCTGTACTCTTGAGAAGGTGCACTTCTCTGACGTGTCTTGCCAGTCTATGAAGGTTGGGGAACGGTGGAATAGTTTTCTTAGTCGTTCTGCAGCAGCCTCTCCAATGGCACTGATATTCAGCTTCTAATTATACATACAATAATATTAGAAAACTTAACGATAAGGTAAGTTATCGTTGCACCAGGATTTCCACGGTGCAACAGCATACAGTCAAGGACCTATCAACTCATTACTACCGTTGAATCTTGTTTACAATACCAGTGGATATCATATATGAGTTAGATACACAATTACAATTCTCAAAAAAGAGGTTGAGTTCTTTGGTAATTAAACTCAGACTACTTTGGCTAGGCTTTATTAGTATTTAATATGAGATCGACACTCTACACTGTCAAGATATTGAATGTTGAGATAATAGATTAGAATTACATACAGCCAAAAAAAAATTGTTGAACTTAATTTATAATTGGGTACAGAGGTAGGTAAGTCTATAACACATGAAAAAAGATATAGTAGAACCTCGCTTACACAACCCTCAATAACATGAAAACCTCAATTACAAGTGCAATTTTCAAATCCCCTTGAGATTGCCATAACACATAATGTTAAATTAACCTCTATAACACGACTATTATTACCCAAACAACCTCAATAACACGGATTTTTTCCAATTCACAACATAACTCAGAACCTCTATAACAAGTTGTTTTGAGATGTCAACCTCTATACAGGAATGGGTTGACCTTAGACAAGTCTAGACTTGAAAACCCCACCCCACCCCCTCCTAACATTCTACTAACCTCTATAACAAGACTGATAGCCATAATAACCTTGATAACACGACCCTCAACAAAAAAAGCACCTCGGTAACAAGACTGTTTCCCTAATCCCCTTGAGACACTTCTTCGAGGTTCTACTGTATAAAGAGGCCCAGTGCATGTGCAAAACTGTAAGTATCATCAACATGTGGACAGATGTATACATTCACTTTGATTAATTCAAAAAAAGTTGTGAGCGCTTACCATTAGGTGGAATGGGAGCGAAGAACTGGTACACATGACCCGAGGAATCATTACATGCGTGTTCTATGGCGTCTGCGACATCCTCAAATTGCCAATCACAGTCATGCCAACAGCACTCGAACACAAGGATGTGTTCAGGAGAGGAATTCGAGGCTCTCTTGGATCGCTCTTCCTCGATCTGATTTTCTTCATTTATTCGAGCCGCTTTTTCTTCCCATGACGCCTTCTCACCAGCAGCAAGCTTCCTCCACTAAACAAATAAAAAAACATTTAAAATAGATACAAAATATTTTAACAGCAAAATAACATAAAAACTATAAACATCTCAAGGAGGACACTGACAATCACATCAATGTGTACAGGGGCCGATAAAATAACTTAATGTTTACATAAAAACTAATGATTACCTCATTGCCGACCATCCGGCTGACCTCTCCAAAGTTACAATCCGGATTACTCTGAATGATTCCTTTCCTCACCTCTCCTGAGTACAATATGTAGCCGGTCACCAACTTCTTACCAGTACCTAACTTCGACGACTGAACACACAAGTAAAATTAATGAGCACAATAAAATTAAAACCTTATTAAAATATAGTTAGTTTTAACAACAGGCATGACCAGAAAATGAATAGCTCAGAAGCCAATGTGATTCAATTGGGAAAACAAAAATTGAGACAATTTGTTGTTAATCACACAGTACAAACCTGATTAATTAGAAGTCAGAAAGACTGAACCATTAGGTCAAGTTTATAATTGTGTCCTTTATAATTAAACTAGCCGTTATGCCCGTGGTAATGGGCAGAATAATAAATATGGTTGAGAATAGATATTTAAAGAGATATTTACTGTTTAAATAGTAAGTTTTAAGCAGTTATAATTAAAATTAAAATATTTAAATAGATATTTACTGTTTAAATAGTAAATTTTATGCACAGATATTCGTTACATTGGAATGGTGCAATGGTAGCGTGTCCGGCTTACATTCTGGAGGTCACTGGTTCAATCCCAGCTAATGGCTCATCAATTTTTAACGTTATAAATCATTTAGAGGTGAGTCGTCGCCGTCGTCGGGACACTACTCGATTATATAAAGGATAATTTATATTCCGTAAATCTGGACTTGTGACCCATTTAACTACGTAATTAATGATTTTAATACACAATTTTTCTTTCATCCAAAGAATAAAAGCCAAAGAACAATAACTAAATCCTTTAATATTTAAACTAATATATATATATTTTTTCTTATATCCTGATCAGGCATTAGGTTATTTATTAATATTGTTTAAATTTATGAAAATATTTTAAAATCACATAGGCTTTTTGAGCGACTCAATTGTAAGCTTTAATTGCTTTCACGTTTTTTGAGATTTTAATATTTTATCAAATGTAAGACCAAACAGAGCAAAGTCTAAAATTTGGTGCAAAGCAAACAAAAACCCATTAGGACTAGTAGACAAACAGGTATCCACAATTAGTTTATACACATACACAGAATTAGAGGAATTTTTAAAATAAAATGTTTATTTTCATATTTAAAAAAAAAAATAAACTGCAAAACATGTAAGATGCATACAACTAAACACTTTTACTACATTTTTATTAGCTTGGTTTCTTGTTTGTGGGTCCAGTACAAATCTTGCAATCGATTTTTAACTAACTTCCCTAGTAGCTAGACATTCGAAACTTTTAGAATAGCTCAGCACACGATGACAATGCATTATTTTAATACTTTTATCCATCTTTCAGCAGAGTTTAAGTTGTTATCAGCAAATTTTGCTGCATGGAAAGTTAGTACGGAAAAAATTCGCAATATGGAAAGTTAGTTCAGAAAAAAATCGCAAGTTATTTTATTTGTTTCGACAGGACCCATATTTACAACCTTTATCTTGACAGGTTTCAAATTTATGATTTATTTATGTAGTATATAAAAAGTTATTTTTATCTTGTAATTTTAAAGACAATTCTTGAACGACTTTTTTTGTTTCTGCAAATAGCAATGCATGTTTTCCCCTCTAATTTTGTCTTTTCAGAAAACACGGTATCAATAGTAGAAACATAAGGCACTCTGAAATAGCAGAAAGTGTCATTGCTTATAATAATCACCAATTACCCCTGATAATTAGCTCGTTCTTAGTTTTAGTCATCATTATTATAATATTGACTGGTGAAAACAATAGCAATCTTTACTTTCAGATTTAAATAATTAACAAGGTGACATATTGGCTAATTAATTGAATTTTTAAGTAGAAGAATCTTTTTTATAATAATAAAGGAAAATAGTTTTAAAAACATTAATGGCATATAAATACAGTAGAGTTAAATTTTAGAAAAAAACAAACATAAATTTACCACAAATATGTGTTACTTGGTTTGCAATATCCTAATTTGGATACACATAAAAACTGTTAGTTAAAAGAGGGGCAAGTTCTTGTACTCTGCAATTAAAGACAGAAATAAAGAGAAATGGATTTAGTAAATTGCCAAATTAATCTTTTAAATTAAAACAACAGACATTATTAAGTTAATCTCCCATTAAAAAACAAAAATATATGTACAAAACAATTTTTAAAAAAAGTTTAGGGATTTTAAGGGAATAACAAACATAGCAGAAAATACTTGATGTCTAACCGAAAGCACAAAATAAAATTTAAAAAAAAACATCTAGACGAACCAACCCAAAAAAAAAATGCATTAAAACACAGCAGCCACCTCAAAAATAATTAATTTAAAAAAATAAATAAATAATAATAAAAATAAACGGAATTTGAAACAGAGCAAATTTGTAAACACCATTCCATACACAAAAATAAACACTTTTATCTACT
>KZ652310.1:69631-82293 GCA_001010745.2 Gerris buenoi
AGGGACTGCCTCCCAGGCAAGCGTGGAGTCCGGAAAATTTCAAAATGTAAAATTTACCATATTATGGCCCCAAGGCATGATTAGTAATGAAGTAGCAAAACTACATCTATACTGTAGGACTGTAGAGGAAAAAATCCCGTTTATCTCCATATTTTACGATAACTTTTTCTACACGTCTGTTTTCTACATAAAAAAAGATATTTCTGGTCGAAAGCTCTAATTTTAACTGTTTCAGAGAAAAAACGGCACTTCTTTTGATTGTTACGCCCATCATAAAGAAAACAAAGATGTTATATAATAGAGATGGAACGTTAAGAAGGGGTTTGAGGCAAAAAAGTGATCCCATGGAGGTATTGGTAGAGTAAGAGAAATTGGAGAAAAAAAGCATACTGCGCATGCTCCGTGACCTTTGACTGGGACAAATTACCTTCTTTGATAGTTTTAAGGTTACCTCTGGTTAATTTTGAATCAGGTTATGGTAACCTGCCACACGTTTCTTGGGTAACCTATAACCAAGAGGAAGGTAATTTGTCCCATGGAGGTGACATTTTACAAATCTCCATGGGGTCACTTTTTTGCCGCTTCCCTCTATCTAGTTTATATAACATTTTTGGTTTTTATACAGTACGAATTATAGTCTCAACTGTCCTAAACAATTTTCGTAAGATCCACAAATCCACGGGATGATGCAAATACGAAGGACGCTACAATTAACGGGGATGAAATAAAAAGTTTGATTAAGTAAGTTAATCAAACTCAAAAATAAAGAGGAATAATCAATAAATAATAATATAAAGATATTGTCGTATAGTAGAAGTCAAGGACAGTAGAAGTGATTTCTTATCAGGCACAGGGTTGCCTGTGGCAAAACATATAGAAGTTAAAAAAATAAAATGATTAATAACCAAAGAACAACACTGTGTTTCTTGACAGTGATCTATTTTATTAAAAACAGACTGTCATGACGACACTAGCGCACTCCTCAGATTTCCATGACTTCTTGGTCGACCTCTAGGAAAACAAACTTATATGGTTGGCATATTTAAAGCTGGGTTCACACCAATAAACATTTACAATGTGCAGGCTGTGCGTGTTGAATGTGGTGAGTGTAGGTGGCAGGACAGACACTCTGACAGTTTATGGTAATTTTTTGTTTAATGTACTTGCCGCACAGTAAATTAATTCCAAGCACATCACAAATTTTTATTGGTGAGGTAGTCCATTTAGGTGGGTAGCTCAAAAGGACTACATTTTAAAATTCTTTTAATAATCATGAAAATTAACAATAATAATATGTTATACATACGTATCATTAGTCCATATAGTGTCAATAAGAGCTACGAGTTGTCTTCCAGCGTCCGACTTGATGAAGACACAGTCTCCTGTCTTAATAAAACCCGACGGAGTATTGAACTGCTCGTAGTGTGTCCAACCCTCTGTTAACTTCTCCTTACTCTCGATGTTCTAAAACAAATATTAGTTAACAAAGTTAGATCAACGCTGTAACCGCAATATAATATAAATCAAAATAGAAATATAAGTCACCAATATAATCAGATGTCGCTAAATCGTCAATTATGAATTAGAGAGATTAATAAAGACAAGTAACTCAACAAAAATGTCACCACTATTGTTCATTAAAATTAACAAAGACAATCAGAAACTACATCATTGGTTAACAAAGAACAATATTGATGAAAATATTGTTGATACTACTAGTTTTATAAACCTCTCTATAGTTTGGTATCCTCCTTCGCGAGGTGAAATAAAAAGGGGTGAATCGGGTAGCAAAATTCAATTGAAATAAAAAAAAATAAAAAGGGGTGAATCGGGTAGCAAAATTCAATTGAAATAAAAAAAAATAAAAAGGGGTGAATCGGGTAGCAAAATTCAATTGAAATAAAAAAAAATAAAAAGGGGTGAATCGGGTAGCAAAATTCAATTGAAATAAAAAAAAATAAAAAGGGGTGAATCGGGTAGCAAAATTCAATTGAAATAAAAAAAAATAAAAAGGGGTGAATCGGGTAGCAAAATTCAATTGAAATAAAAAAAAATAAAAAGGGGTGAATCGGGTAGCAAAATTCAATTGAAATAAAAAAAAATAAAAAGGGGNAAAAAAATACTTTATATGAAAATTAATAAGAGTGAGGCTCAAAATTAAAATATAACAGATGAAGTCTGTTTAAACAAAAAAAAAAAACTATAGCGTGCTATATGGCGTCGCTTATACTTTTGGAGGGAAAATCCTTCCACTTCTTAACTTGGTAAAAAATTTTCTAATTGTCGGTTGACGATGATTTTACTGAAGAAAGATGAAATTTAGTAAGCAAATTTATCAAGAAGCTGCAGTACAAGAAAGCTCAAAACTGACGAAATCTCTGTATAAATATCTGAGTGATGAAAAAACATGGTGCATGAACTTAACATGTTATGTGCAGTGTAATTACACTAAAGTAAAAACAAAGACGTAGTGTACGGTAGTTTTGCCGATTTAGTATCGGCAAGAGTCGCACAAGAGACGAAAATATTTTGAGTAAAAATTACATAGAAGAAAAATATTATTGTGACTCGCATGAGTCCTAACTCAAAAATGATGAGTTATTCGCAAACTAAAAATTACATAAATACAGGTTTATAGCATTTTAACATTGTGCCGATGGACTCTCCGCTAACGACCTCCCTGTTCAAGATCCGCCTGCTGAGTGCCGCTAAAAACACGCTGTACCGTGTACCTCGAGATTTTAAGGTTATGCACAACGAGCATGTCCAACAAAAAAAGGAGTAACGCCTATTTACGGGATACCAGCTTTTAAAACAAAAAAAAGATAATTGACTAAATTAAGACTTATAAAAATTTAGGGGCTCATTAACATTTTCTAACTTAAAATTTTAAATATTATTACATGTTTCCAATAGATATATGTGGTAAAACGCAGGTTACCACAATAGAGTATGAAGTGGTATTACAAAATCCCAGTCGGAACTACCAATGTAAATTTGCTAAATGATCACTTATGAAACTTAGTAATAACAAAGGGTTCACTAGAATCAGCGAATGGTTAAAATCAATAATAAGATATAAAACATTTTTATTTTAAAACAAAAATGTATCAGATAAATGAATTGTGAACCTATTTTGATACAAAATTTGAGACGAGAAAACTTTATAAAATTACTGTGGAATTTTGATTACCCATCGCCTAATTCGCCCTCTTTCTCGATTAACTTTCAGGGCACTCCTTCCGAGCCCCCCCCCCCCCCCACATTTTGACTCTCACATCTTTGACTCTACACTCAACCCACCCAGGGAGTGAATAATAATAACCCAAGATATTTCTAACTCTTGTTTCGACTAAGTTTTTGTGTTCCTAGTCAATAACAACGTTCGCTTAGCCCTTGAAAGTTCCCCTTTCTTGCTTAACAGTCTTATCGACTTAACATCAAACACTCTTGTTGCGTGACTCACATTTAATCTAGGATCGACTGTTGTTCTTACCACCAAGATTTTGTAGTGAATAATAATCCAAAGAGTAATTTGGACAAACGCAAATTATAATCAAATATACTTGAATCTTATCAATCGATTGTGAATCAGTTTAGCCCCACAATAAAAGCCAATTAACTAGGGGGTGGAAATGCACAACTGACATGTGATTAAAATTCTCACCATGTTAATAATTTACTTATATGTTAAGATTAACTTGTATGGTTGAAACCATGAAATTTAATAATAAATAGCTCAGGCAAATGCCTAAAACAGAGGCATGGGCTCTAGCCTGTCCAACTGTGTAGGTATGGTTTTATACTTCTTCAAACGTTAACTTATGAAAATGATACTTCTTCAGGAATGCGAACCATCTAATTTTGGTTCAAGTTGATTTAGTGGAACTGTTCCTTAAGTAAAAACTGTTTATCACAACTGGGGATTGAACCTATAACATCTTACTTGTAAAACGAAACTGAGAGGTGTATAAAACCAACTGAGAACTTCCATAATAGTCTAGATTACAGCCTTTAACAATATTTTATATTGATTTACCCTTAACTTACAAACAATTGTTAGTTGAAACCGTCTTAAGCAATGTTTTGTTTTAAAAAGAGAAAGGAATGAGGCAAAAGCCTATACAATATGGCAAATAAAAATAGATTAAACATCATTGAAAATATCATGGTGATGTGAGCAGGATCTTGAGATTGCAGCAGTATTTAAAAATAAAACATAGTACGACACAATCTGAAGCTATTAAAGATCATGTGAAATCATTCATCTTAAATCAGATTTTAGAGTTGTGCTCATGATGGTCATGTTTCAGAAGGTTTTGTAATCTTATTGAGAATCTTTCCACAAAGATCAAAATAATATTCAATATATAACTTGTTAATTTAAAAATTGAGAATGAGCAGCTTGTATGGGTTACATTTAACCAATGTGATTTATTCTGCTTTATGCATTTCCCCTTTCTTTCCACAATTTGAATGATTGTTTTCTAAACATTTATCTTTATGAATGAATCTAGATCTTCCAGAGATGACTTTTTAGATGTTAAGGGAGACTTTTGGGGATGAATGCTTCAGTCGTTTAAGGTGTTAATAGTGGTGTGGAGGGTTTAAAAAAAGGCTGAAATTGTGTGAAGACAAACATTGCTCAGAAAGATCATCAACCTCGACTGACGTTACTCATATTGTCCAATTAAACACCCTTTTGAAAAATTGCCATGTAGCCTTCTAAGATATGGCTAGGCAGTGCAGAATATCATTTGGCTCATGACAGAATAATTCTGATGGAAAAACTGCAGAAGCGCCTGTCTTGTTCAGAGATTTTTGCACTTAAAACTGCATGAAAGATCCTTTCATCCTCTCCATCCATTCTTCTCCTCCTATCTCACCTAATGTAGCCCTCGTGAACTCTTTCCTGTTTCCAAAATTAAGTTCTTGATGAATGAACAGCAATAGACATGATTGAGGAGATAAAAGAAAAATGACCGGAGGACCTATGAAGCAATTAAGAAGAGTTGTTCTCAGGATACTTTCTAGTAGTGGAAGTGGTTACGGGAAACACGTATAACTTTCCAAGGGGAGTATACTTTGAAAGAGAATATGTCTCTTGACGGCATTGAGTCACGGATTATTTTTATGGATTTAACTTACTTCAATCTTTCAGTTACAAACACATCACGTGTTTCCTGCAACAATAGTTCTAGTGGTGTCAATATTTTAACGAGCTTCTCCTACTTGAGATGTCATGTATCCAGATTTACGTCTTTGGAATGAATTTTCAATAGCATCACTAAATCTCTCCGGCTTACCCCTTTATAATACAATTCGTATCAGTTTAACCTGAATTCACTTGCTGATGAATAGAAAAGTTTTTGTTTATTTCTTCTTCTTCTTCTTTCATTTCAAGATATCTTCTAGAGTCTTTTGCTGTTGATATTTGCAGAATCTGTCTATAAATTCACACTACTTGATAATACTAACTTCTATACACCTTACATATTTACACGAGAACTTACTTTACTAAATAAGGTTTTGTCACTTTTGAAACGTCGGTTTTGTTTCTAATCACATCTCGAGAGCCATTTGCTATCTTTAATAAAAGTTGAGTTAACTCGCTTCTAATAATTCACAAAATGCATGAAGTAATCATGTTTGAGCACTTAAGTAGAAGGGTTACTTAAGTAAAAGGGTTTGTAGATTACCAGAAGTGTCTATAAATCCAATCACTTTTACCCAAAATCACTAACCTTTACAACTGCACAAAGAAAGATAGAAAAATGAGGCCATCCCTTATGTTCACACCTAAATCAATACTGTTCTCAAAAATAAATTTGCCTCTTCTAAAATGTCAAAGGTCATTTCACAAGACTGGCTCCGAATTTTTCCCAGTCAAGGGATTTAAATGGCCCAAGTTTGCAGAATCCCTTTTTTAAAAGAAATTCTTGAGGTTTACAAACCTAACCAAGAGTTTCGTGTTCCCAAGCTTTTTAAATCTTATCATGAGATTAGAAATACCAGAGCTTTTCAAAAATCCTTATCAACAGGGAATTAAAGATTCTCAAAATTTCCAGGTTAAAAAGAACATTACCATCTAAGTTTTTAGCTAAAAATAACTTTTAGATGGAATGAGACCAAAATTCAACAACAATTTTAATCTGTGTACTTTCCAAATTATTATAGCATTTAAAATTAATAAAATTACTATTTTTCTTTTTATATCAAGGGAAGTGTGGCTGAAATGCCTTTAAATTAAATTTTAACTTGATATATATTCATCAAAAGGCCCCCATACATGGTCAAACTTACTTGACAAACTTGGCTTGTCAAGCCAGCTTGACAAGTAAGTTGGACCGTGTGTGGGTGAAGTTTGTGAGTTGGATGGCTTGATGTGGTGTACACTGGGCATCAAACTTACTTGACAAACTTGGCTTGTCAAGCCAGCTTGACAAGTAAGTTGGACCGTGTGTGGGTGAAGTTTGTGAGTTGGATGGCTTGATGTGGTGTAGACTGGGCGTCAAACTTTTGATCGAACTTGCTCGCCAAGCTAGTTTGACTGTGTATGGGGGCCTCAAGCCTGTAAAATTATTGCAGCCCTCCATTATCTTATTATAAGATTTGGGCCGTCTCAGTTTCAGTTGCCTAAACAAGATTTATAACCTATTACAATTAAATCTCACCAAAGCATATTTAACGGAGTTAAAACCAGTTGTAGGAAAAAAGGCCACCTTAAAAGTTAGAAAAAAAAAAAAAAAAATATGGCTTAACATCTTAGCTACCAACACATTTTAGTCCGTGCATCACCATCAGTCAAAATTAGTTCAGCAGAAAAAATTTAGCTTGGTAAAGATTAATCCTTGTAAGCCTAATTATGTTGATTTTGATGAGCTATTTTGCTTCTAATAAAAGGAAAGTTTATTTTGCTCGTTTCTACGATATCTGATGATATCGTAGAAACCCTTTGATGTATATGTTTAATATATCTGAGACTTTCGTGTCTTATGTATTTCACTTAACAATGGAAGCAAATCAAATACACGATACTTACAAAAAAAATGGTTTTAATAAGACTTCATTTGTTTTTATGTAAAACCATCCACAACTTTAATGGTTACAAACTATTTATAAGTGTGAGGAATCTATTATTTAATGACTCAGGTTTTACTCAATATCTTTTAGATTTCACAAAGCCTCTAAAGTGTGTCACCTGCTATATCTCTCACATCACTATATAAAAATAACACAGATAAGTACATACCCCAATAAAATACTACAAAAAATTAGTTAATTTGAGTTGAATTAATCCAAATAATTAAGTAAGCATAACATATTATGATGTTATTTTAAGTCGGACAAACAACTGAAGTCTCTTAAAACCAGACCCCGCTAGTCCGGACATCTGGTAATCCAGACGGCCCTCAATAATTTTCTAATAATATAAAATCAATAAACTTTGAATATATATCAATAAGATGCTAACATTTGTATTCTAAATCTGTTTGAAGGTTTAAAAAAGTGGATCATTAGTTCCACTTTTAACATTGATTAGTTTTACATAGCTAAAAGCCAGTTCTGCAATATTTTACATACATTTTAAAAACTGATTTAGTTCAATGAGTTAAATTAATATTAATTTAAGTGTACACCCTATTTTCTTATACAATTGAACAATTCACATAGGAATTGTTCAATTGTTATGTTTATGTTATACATATCTTTTTATCATGTGAAAATGTTTTAAATCAATTACTGACTTAAATTATAAAAATTTTAAACTTAATTTCAACTAAAACTAAAGACGCCCTCCCACGGAGGAAGATGTTATGACACTTGATGTGACCATAAAACTAATAAATTGACTGAGGATGACTCTTCTAAGAGTCGAAACGTCTCAACAAATGAAATAAAGGCTTAGTTACAACTTATTACACCTTACCATCCATCAAAAAAACGTTTCTTATAAACTGATTTAGTTTAATCCAGACTTTCAGTAATCCGGACAGTGCCCGGTCCCATCACATACAGATTAGTGAGACTTAACTACAGTATTAACTCCGGTGCTCTCACTGGCTCCCCTCCACATTTTGTAGATTTTCCTGAGCTGTCAAAATTAAACACTAATTGTAAAAAGAGTACAACTCTGTGGATCAACAGCTGGTTGAGGGCCTAGGCTTGCCAACTATACAACAATGTAACGAATGAATGCATGGGTTAGTGTGCAGATATATTAACCTAACAATTGACACACCAATAATTAATCTCCACTTCACAAAAGCAGATACCTATTTAATACAGAGATTGGGGGAACACCAAGCCAGGAGGGCCTGTTTTGGTAATTGAACCAAGATCAGTAGTCACTTACTTAAGTCGTGACTGCGACATGTGCTGGTAACTTTAATATTAGTAGAGTCAACTACAATACAATCTGAATAACCGAGGCCCCATAACTAGGTCTATAGTACAAAAGTGGTAGAACAACTAAGTCGTGACTGACCCATACGCTGGTAACTTTAAATATTAGGAAAGTCGACTGTTATCCAATATGAGCAACAGAGGCCCCATAACTTAGTCTATAGTACAAAAAGTGCTAGAAGAACTAAGTTGTGACCGACCCATACGCTGGTAACTTTGAATATTAGGAAAGTCGACTGTTATCCAATATGAGCAACCAAGGCCCCATAACTTAGTCTATAGTACAAAAAGTGCTAGAAGAACTAAGTTGTGACCGACCCATACGCTGGTAACTTTGAATATTAGGAAAGTCGACTGTTATCCAATATGAGCAACCAAGGCCCCATAACTTAGTCTATAGTACAAAAAGTGCTAGAAGAACTAAGTTGTGACCGACCCATACGCTGGTAACTTTGAATATTAGTAAAGTCGACTGTTATCCAATATGAGCAACCAAGGCCCCATAACTTAGTCTATAGTACAAAATTGGTAGAACAACTAAGTTGTGACCGACCCATACGCTGGTAACTTTGAATATTAGTAAAGTCGACTGCTATCCAATATGAGCAACCGAAGCCCCATAACTTAGTCTATAGTACAAAATTGGTAGAACAACTAAGTTGTGACTGACCCATACGCTGGTAACTTTAAATATTAGGGGAGTTGACTACAGTAAGATTTACTTAATTTTTGACTTTTGACACTCAGATTAGCCAACCTAAATGATGAGAAAAATAATGCCACTAGGCCTGTAGGCGGGGTGGGGCCGGTGAAATTTTTATTTGCCTAGTTGGCCCGACCTTCTAAAATTCAAAATCCTGACTTCTCATTGGCTCCCGACGAATTTTCACACGCTGTAAAAATTCAAAACTTTAGTAAATCTTACTTTAATATCCAATATGAGCAAACGAGGCCCTAATTAATTAGTCTTTAGTACAAAGGTGGTAGTGCAAATAAGTTGCAACCGCGCCATATGCTAGCAACTTTAATATTGGAAGAGTTGACTGCTATCCAATCTGAGTTACTTAGGGCCCCTATTATTTAGTCTATAGTACAAAAGTGAAATGGGAAGAAATGAGGGAATTTGACAAATAAAATTACAAACGCTTAAGTTGTACAAGTGATCAAAATTTGTAAAGTGAAGGTTACAAGAAGGTTGATCCCTTAATGATACAGATGGTGATTTGACCTGTTGATAAGGTCTGTCACCCTGAGTAATTTCTTAAATGTCCTGATAAGCACTTAGGGCTGTAGGGTGAGGAAATGGGCTCATCGTGTAAATGTGATGTGACCATTATGTTCAACATGAGAAAATCAAACCAAACTCTAACCGGATGATAATGTAGGTGTTCAAAACTTCATTTCACAAAGTTATTTGGACCTTATTAGCCACAACTATTCAAATCCGTTAGATATCAAAACCTTCTCAACTCTAAACGAAAAATACATAAAATTAATTCAAGGTCTCCATGTGAATTAAAATATCATAAAAATTAAGGAAAGTCAAACTTAAAAGAGATAATAGACAATGAATCCCATTTATCCAAATGGGCCGATCCCAATTTAATTGAGATACTCCTCGATAATTAATACAAATATAACAATTGACGATTTAATTTTTAAAAAAATGATAAATTAATTAAAAACACAAAGACATTAAGGTTATTATCAAACCTTTAAGTCCGGTCAAATATTTCCCAAATCGAAATTCGCTCAAATAATTCGACAATTATAAAAATGTGAGCTGAAAATCACTAGATTATTAATAAATTCCGCTCGCCCTAAAATCTTCCGATTCCCGTCACGAAAAATAAAATGGATTTACAAAAAGAAGACAAAATGGCGTCTGGAATAAAGTGAGAGAAAAAAATCTTTCACACTTCATCGGCCACCGACCAAATAAATATTTATTAATACATAATATTTAAAAAAAAAAGAAAACAGCTGATTAACTTGTCTTGGTACTTTCTCTCCGTAAGCACTTGATATAAAGAGAAAGTTTAAATATGTACAGTTAAGTATCTGTATAATATTCGTTACCTAACTATATCTTTTTGAAAGTTATTTCTTTATCCGATATACGCATTTAAAAACTGTCGGAGAACCACATCTAAAGGCATCGATTGATTCCAAGGTCAATTAATCTTTACAAAATTTCAGCTTTATAGTTACAAATATACTAAAATATGTAATTGATAATCGAGTCCGTCGTAAACTAACGTCATAATATTATTTAGAGGAAACACAAGTAAAGAGAGATAAGAAGTTAGAGCGAAGTGACAAGTTCCCGTCGATGTTTTTAGTAATGACAATAAGATTAAAATATTATTCGTTTAACTTTACCATTAACAATATAAAGTTGGTAATAACTTACCGGTGTCAATTCGGGCGTAGTTTTTGTTTCACAAGTAAAAATAAACTTTATATCTTCGCAGATAAAAAAAACTATTAATTCTCGCTTGGATATATGGAAAAATTAAGATGGCAGAGAGACGCCGGTCTCGGTATTTATTAATTTATACTTTTGAGTTAAACTAGAGAACGAGACGGAGATGAATGCGATAAAGTGACGTAGATTCGAGTGGGACGGGCAACGGGCCGAAGACGTCCATTGCTCGCAGACTCGGGAGCCCTATCCCTTCCACGTATTTGTACGAATAAATATCGAAATAATCTGTCGGATACTTAGAGAGAAGAAAAAGCACAAGAACACCACTAAATAAGCGTTATTGTCGGCAAATGTTAGATAAATAAGTAAATAGGAGTAACGGTTAGACCGGGAGTACAAGGGTAATAAAGCGCTGAGGTACAAAATAAATATATACGTGAAGGAAGCGGAAGTACGACTGGGGTAAGGAGAAGGGAGGGTCGGGGTCTGACGAGAGATCTAGGTTTCCCCGACTCTAGCGTCGCTAGTCCTTCGAAACCGAGAGACTCTCGTCTACCATGGTTTCGCTCAGACAAACCAAGCTTTTCTAACAGGGTATATTAAAGGATGCGTTAGATATATACGGATTAAAAGTAAGGTAAAAACTTGCAAACATTTCTCAAAGAACAAACATACCCAAATCAAAGGTCACATGGGGGAGACACTGAGCGCTGCCAACTTCGCAACGTTGAAACGGATCGGAGAAAAAAAAATCCTTCGCTCCCACCTCGACTTAAAACTAGACGGAGAGCAGGGAATCCCGGTACAAGTCCCCCCCGCTCCGAGAGGTCGGACTCCCGAAACCCCTTTCACTTTTATAAAGACCCCCCGCGAATGAAATGAAATTATCGATTTGTTGCTCAGAGAGTTCTCTCGCTTTAAACTTAAAGAGGGGCGAACTTCAACGCTTCTTAAATACCACTTCACAACCCTCTTACACGGCACACGAATATATTTTTACTTGCATTTTATTCAAGCGATTTAAAATACGTATAAAAAATACAGCTTATGGTTATTTATACAGTAAGATATAAATAACTTACGGTTACAAGATTTAACCATTAAAAAAAAATTCAATTTAAAATAAAAATTTAATATTTTATCGATTTTTTATTTAATAATATTGTTGGCACAACAAGCCAACCCGTGATGGTGCCTGCCAACTGCCAATAATGTAGTAGAGGACACGGGGTGCCGTGTCCGCTCCATTAGCTGTATAAACTTCAGTATTCCGAAGCTTCCGAAGCCTTTATATTATTTTATACCGGGTGTCCCAGCTAATAAAGAACAGCGAGCGAAATATCTCCTAAACCATGATAGATAGAAAGATGCGATTTTCAGGGTTCGATAATAGCTATAAATGCGCTTCCGGAAAAAAACTGAACATTTATTTGTTCAGCAATAGTGTGTGCAGTTTACATAATAATAATTTTTAAAAAAAAATATTAGAAAGTCACTTTTTAGGTTTCTGTACAAAGTAAAAAAAAGAAACCTTATATAACGGCTCTGTCTGTCTGTCTGTCCGTCCGTTGGCTTGTTTTAACTCATAAACTACTGTAGCTAGAAACATGAACTTTGGCAAACAGGCACATCTCGGCATTTTTTAGACAACTGGACAAATTTTGGACTTTTTACACTTCATATTTCCAATATGGCGGGTGACCAAAAAAAAAAGTTTTTAGCTACCATGGCATGTTATACATCAATTTAAAGGTCTTGAAGTGTAGAAAAAGAATATGTAACTATTAAAATAACACACGTAATATTTTCAAGATGGCGGCCAATATGG
>KZ652310.1:105671-121715 GCA_001010745.2 Gerris buenoi
AAATACTTATTTTTATAAAGAATAAAATTTTCTCGAAAAATTAAAATTAAGACCACTTCTCTCTTGACTAATTTCAGAAATTTGTACCTTTTGGATACAGGGTGCATGGTACGAAATTTTTAATATGATAAATCTTCATTTGAAAACAAGCAGAACTTTTTATGAAGAGTGACTTTTTGTTGAAAAAAATTTTTTTTTTTCATTTACACGTATAGGCAACCCAATCGGGGGACACTTAAAACCGAATATTTCGATATTAACTTTTTGATGGCATAAATTACTTTTCGATGGAAAATGAAACATTTTATAAAGAGTGACATTTATTTGAAAAATCAAAATTTCTACCACTTTACTCTTAATGCTATTTTTAAAAATTATAATTTATCGAGTGCAGTTACATCTAATTAATTTTTCAATATGGTAGTTCTCTATTTGAAAGCAATCAAAAATATTTATGAAGAGTAACTTCTTGTCGAAAAATTAAAAATAAACCCACTTTACTCATGTAGCAATTGTAGACAGTTGTGAATTTTGAGTGCAGTTAGTATGCATTTTTTAATATGATAAATCTTCATTTGAAAACAAGCAGAACTTTTTATGAAGAGTGACTTTTTTTCGAAAAATGAATTTTTTTTTGTCATTTACACCTATTGGCAACCCCACTTTTTTTCGAAAAATGAAATTTTTTGTCATTTACACCTATTGGCAACCCCATACGGGGACACACTGTCTAGATGCTTTCTACAGGGCTAACTGGTTAGATAGAATCAAAACTGTTGGCTTGGGTATAAAAACATAGATAGAAGTGTAGTGGGGAGAGCACGTTCCCAGCCAACATGCCCAGCCAATTGACCTGACCAGCATCACATTCCTGGAACGTGGTACGCTGTCGAGTTAAATGATGTCATAAAACTAAAGGTGCGTTTACACCTGACATTTATGGCATGATATTTATGTCAGACAGAAATCGCAGTACTGTGAAAACTGAAAGATTTTTGTTTCTACTCTCAGCTTTAAGTTTCGACACTTCTCTACCAACAGATGTAAACACTGATTATTTGAAAATTCAAACTCCTCTGAGAGATATCGAAGTACGACGCAAATTTAAGCATTAGAAGAGGTGTTAGACATTTATCGACGACATAAATCTCAAGAAATTTCTCTAGTCGCGTTATAGAGGTTAATTTAATATTACGTGTAGTAGCAATCTCAAGGGGATTTGAAAATTGCACTTGTAATTGAGGTTTTCGTGTTATTGAGGGTCATGTAAGCGAGGCTCTACTGTATAACCATTTTGTGGATACAAATACCAGCGGGCCTGGTGGAGCCTTTTAAGAGGTCTACACGAGGCACATGGAAAAGAGCTTGACCCACTGTAGATCCAATGGCATTTAATGGGTTAACGATTTGATAACATTACAAAGAACTTAAAAATGTTATAGGTATATTTCCAAGTCTAAATTTGAATGAGGATGCTTACGGTTTGATAGTTCTGACGGCAGTGTTGGGAGGAAGGGGTCCAAGTTCTTTCACCTTGTCCGTCAGTATCCTCTCTAGTTTACTAGCGTCCTCGTAGATCATAGAACCAACTTCGTTGTACTTGCGACAATTCCTGAACATCAACTATAAACAAACAATCAATATGAAAACAAATAGAAATAAAACTTCAAATTACCATACATACATATATATATTTCTCTGTCCAGCATTCAATTAAATATACGTAAACAGAGTGTAATGTAATAAATAAGTAAACAGTGTGTAATGTAGTTGAAAATCACACTACTATCCCTTTCCTTCTCTCTCTGACATTCTTATATACCTACCCTCAAGTTCTCCCTTACCCCCCTAATCTCACTCACTCTGTCTACATTCAGTTTAGTATGTCACTCTCAAGCTCCCTCTTTTCCCTCCCAGACTAACCCCCCTTCTCTCCTAACTCGCTCTTTCACACAGTTTTGTATATCACTCACTAAACTCATTTGTTTACAAAACTTTTTTAATCAAGAGCAGAGTTGCCACAGCAATTCCAATATTTTTTAATAAGTTTCTAAACACGTTATGTTAAAATAAATAAATTTACCTTAAAGTCGGCTAGTATTTCCTCTTCTGACTGATACTTCTCAGCCTTTATGTTTGCCTGGATGGTCAGCATGTCTATAGGATTATCGATGACTTCATAGTAGTCTGGGTAGAGTTTCGCTGACGGCTTCTCCATAAACATGAGCATTGGCTGCCGACCATCCTCACACTGCCACACACAAAATATTATAACATCGGCAAAACTAAATTCATTTCAAAATCAGGCTCCTAATTCTTGTTTCTCCTAAAGTTGTTTCTAACTGATTTAAAGCTATTTCTAATCAGCTGACTGAGATTTTAACTCCTAATCACCGTAATGTATACAGAATTTTTAACTTTTTTATCAGACCAGAGCTCAGGCTCATTTTCATGCTAAAAATCTATCGTTTCTTTCATCCTGTATCAGAAGGAGTGGTTCTCATGAAAAGAAAACCAATCTAGTTAATTGGAAGAAAATTTTATACCTAGTTATGTAAGAACAAATTGTTAGGATCAAAGAAATGTCGATTTTATAAAATTAAACTTCATGAACAAAAAGTCACATTAAATGTAAAATCCACATATTTTTTTTACAAAAGGAGTAACTGATTGGGTAAGGAGTTCTTAAAATTTTAATTTGTTTCCCTGCGTTGGGAAGTCAAGAAGTCTCTATGACCTTAATAGAGTACTTAAGAGTATTAAAATTCTTGTGTTTCTTAAAGCAATAATGTGTATTTTACAGGGTGATCCAAAAGTTTGGAAACAGCTTTTATCTCCGGTTATAATTGAGATATTAAGTTCCGGTTTGCGGGTATCTTTATCATTTTATAAAAAAAAACCCATTTTTTTGTGGGTTATCATTTTTCCCAAATATTGGTTGCCACCATAATGGATTCAACTTTGAAATTTTAAATTGGGACACCTATAAAGTGATACATTTTTGGATGTCTTGAAAAAAAAAGAAAACATTTGCCACAAACCCGAGTTTCCTATCTACTCCAATTGGCTAGAGTTGAATCTATCATAGTGATGTGTGAGTAAAAAAAAAAAAAAAAAAAAAAAGCCTATTGCTCAACACTGCTTATTTTTGTTTTTATTTTATCAGCCCATACATTTTTGGGCAATCTGAAACTTACAGGCAGACTTGTAATGTACTAACAGATGTAAACAATGTAAATAGTTCAATTAAGATCAGTTGACACAGTATGCCTTATCCACTTAATTCTTAAATTAATTAATTCATTAATTCTTCAACAACAAGCAGGGCAATGGCAATTATTTATTAATAATAAAAATAAATGAGATTTATCTTTAGGACTTTTATTTAAAACTAATTAAAATCTACATTACCATATATCGGATCCCAATTAACATTTTAATTCACAAAATTTAATAAACAAAAAAAAATTGAATGCTTCTACATAAAAGTGACAGCACACACATTAAACTACAAGATACTACAATATGCCTTTTACATACTACAACATTTAACACATAACTATAATAGTAGACAAATAAATAAAATTAATCAATAAACATTAAGACATTAACATAAAAATTAAACCTTTGCTTTGTAACATCAATAATTATAATGCCTTTAAAATGAGACAGGAGACAAACAAATATTGAACCCTGGATCCACGTGTTAGGGTCACAATGTTTTAACTAAGACTGGGACTAAACAGCCCATAAAGAGCCAAGGCCTGCCAAAGGGCAGTTTGGCAGGGTAAGTTTATCACTTTATCAGATGTGCAATTGCTTGACTTACTGACTTAACGAGGAGGGATGATTTTCACCTATTTATATATATTTATCTAATAATTCCTATCATTAGCTAAATTATATCTACAATACCAAATGAATTGAAGAATTTAAAGCAGAACCTATACTTACAACGTAATGAAGCATAGACATATTAAGTATATTGACGATTCGTTAAGGCTCTACCGCCCTTTGAGGTTAGGAAAAACAGTAAAATTAAAATTATATTTGTTCTAAACAAGATATCAAAAATCTAAGTACAGGCTTCATTCCCATTTTAATTCTGCACAATTTGAGCCCTATTTAAATAGTACAGGCGCCATTTCAATACAACGATAAAACTCATATTGAAATAGTTGTCGTATTTATTATAGTAGAGAGATGAAATAGGGCTCAAAATGTCCAAAATTAAAATTGGGAATGAAGCCTGTACTTAGATTTTTGATATCTTGGTTTGAACCAATAAAATTTTCATTTTAATGATTTTTTTAACCTCAAAGAGCAGTAGAGCCTTAAGCTTAGTCCACACCGGGAATCTATGTTGCACATCTCGTTGCAGGGCTGAATCGGCACAGATGTGATTTAGCCCCAGCAATATTGAGTACCTGTGAGGACTAAGCTTAGAATCAAAATCTGATACCTCCAGGAAAATGGGGACATGTTAAGGCTCTAAATTGCAGCAGCACCCATTCAGCCCCGCAACATTGAGTACCAGTGTGAACTAAGCTAAGACTTAATCTTGTACCTACATGGAGACTGGGACATGTACGGCAACCAATGCCTAAACATTTAAATAATTTATATATATAATACTGATACCACTGACTGAGTTAACATATCTCTAGAGCTTGCTTAAAAGATGTAAGTTTATTTGTCTTTACCACAATATTTAAATTTAATTATAAATCAGACCGGTTTCAGCCTCTAAAATAAAATATTGGTGGGCTCTAAAATACTGGTGAGCCTCTAAAAGAGTTAACACATCAGTCATTTTCAGTGAAGACTGTAGCTATCTACATGTTTGAAACCAAATCCCTCACCTATTTGGCACGCAAATCCCAATGAAAAACCCAAAGCATTACAAATGACAGACTCTATAAAGAAGCAGAGGAATCCAGCTAATATTATAACAAACAAGGAAGGTAGTTAAAGACTGACAATTAATTTCAATCATCTGAAATCATTCTTTACTAATATATCTTTGGTATCACAGGGTGTAAAAGAACAAAATTTCTTTGTTTACCAAGGCAAAAGTTTAACTTAAATAAATAAATAATAATAAAACAAACAAACAAAAATAACAACAAAACAACAAAAAACAAAAATTACAAAAAAAAAAAACAACAAAACAAAAATTAAAACACAAAAATACATAAAATGATGCTAAGAATAAAATGGGGCATGACCATCACCAGTTAGGTATAATAATAAAATAGTTAATTACTTTACCAAACATATCAAACAGCAAGCAGATCTAATCACAACACTAACTACTTTCTTATATTTCTAATTATTAAATAAGTGAAACAGAAAAAAAATTAATAACACATAAATATTACAGTGGTTCTCAAAGGTTGAGGAAATGGCACGCTTAGTTTATCTGGTAATATCTACTTAGGAAGGTGCACAAACGTGAAGTTGTTTTTTGCATCCAGCGTTTAGGATACTCTTGTTTTAGTAGGAAAAGCTGTGTGTCAAGCAAAGAAATGCAAGGACGGTAGCTTTGGCTAGGCTGTGAAGGTATCACCTTTATGGATCTAAGAGTTAGGCAAGAGGAACGGAATAGGTATGATTTAGTAACCATCTGAGCATCTAATCTAGATTTATGTTGTCTCCAACAAAAGGCTTTCTTTCAGGACATTGTCGTCTATATCAGAATTTACATATGCATGAATGAGAGGATACCCCCCCCCCCCCTCCCTTCCTACCTTATCAGCAGCGGTCCAGCATTTACTCAAGAGGGAAATGATAATTTAGCTCATTCTTCAGCTGGTGATAATTTAGCCATTTGGCCTACTGAAGAACTAAGGTTTCGTCCTCTAAGCAAGATACTGGTTCGAGTGGGAAACCTTTAGCTTAGCCATTCTAGCTACTGAAGAACTAAGGTTGCTTCCTCAAAGCAATGTATGGAGTGGGAAACCTTTAGCTTAGCCATTCTGCCTACTGAAGAACTAGGCTGCTTCCTCAAAGCAAGATATTACCTTGGTTGGGAAACCTTTAGCTTAGCCATTCTGCCTACTGAAGAACTAAGGTTGCTTCTTCAAAGTAATGTGTTGCCACGAGTGGGAAGCCTTTAGCTCAGCTATTACCATTATGCCAAAGTATTCACTTTAGAAGTTAGAAGTTAGGAAGAAAAAAGGAATTAATCAAGTGGAGTAATAATATTCTGAAAACACATTAGAATCTTTAATCTTGTCAAAAAATAAACCTTAACATTTATTTACTTTTTGTAGGGTTGTGAACGCAGGGGACCCTGTAAATTTTTTTTCTAATTTAAGATCAATTTTACTTTTTTACACTACTGATATAAAATTTGAAACCAGAGCTTTTAAAATTGAAACATTTGAAAACTATAAAAAAAGAGAATAATAGCATGGGAACTCATTACTGGTTTGCCTGTACATTAAAGCACACAAATATAGCTAGGCATCTGAGTTACAATATAGTTACAAAAAATAATAATTCAAAACACTTGATTGAAAACCTTTTTTTTTTTCTTTACACATAAAAAATTAAAACTTACAAAAAGAAACCAAAACCAACTAAAATAAAAAAATAAAATAAAAAGAATAACATACTTTGTTGCAGTGACTACCATCATCAACTGATATTATGAAAGTAGAGAGATTCAGTTCAGTACTGATATAGAAGTTAATTGAGAAGAAGATCTACAAGTTAGGACTGGAGGTGACTTAGAGAGACAGGGAGCACTACAAGTTAGGACTGGAGGTGACTTAGAGAGACAGGGAGCACTACAAGTCAAACCAAACTGTAGGAGAGACGCAGGCACAATATCGACTTGGAAGTCTCCAGCACGCGGACAGACAGGCAAGGCAAGGATTTAGGAAATAGGAGGATGTGATGCTTGGGGTAGCAGAGATACAGTAATCAAATTATTTCAAGTCCCTAATCAGTTTTGTCTCTAAAATAATTCATAACGTTATCTTATTCCCACCGACACCAATATAAATGTTCAACCTAAGTTCTTTTACCAATTCTAACAACACTTAACATTTATAGCTAAACAATATCCTCTAACCACTTCTAATATCTCTAAATATACTCACTTTCTTTATCTTGTTACCACTTATAACAACAATAAACATTTTTAGCTAAACAATATCCTTTTACCACATCTAAAATCACTAAACATAATATTTATCTTTATCTTATTACCACTTCCAACAACACTAAACATATTTACCTTATATTTAAAAATAAAAAACACTTTAATTTTTGGTACTTTTCTATTGTTTATATCACATGTATTTACCTATACACCATACTGATTTCAGCACGTCTGTCATCGTCAGCGGTTAAGTACAAACTAACCACTGTCGATGGAAGACATGCTGAAACTGGTGTGGTGAATAGTATACATACTTGTGATATAGACAGTAGAAAAGTGCCAAAAATTAAATAGTGTTTTTTATTTTTAAATATGAGTAACTATAACAAAATCTCGGCGGAAACTAAGAATTACGATATTTACCTTAACTTTATCCTTTTACCACTTCTAACATCTCTAAATAATATGTTCACAATCTTTATCTTTTCACTACTTTTAACAATACTGTAACAAATTTACCCTAGCTTTATCCTTTTACCACTTCTAACAAAATTATACATATTAATCCTTTATCACAAAACCACTTTTATTTTAATAATTTTTAATCTAATTAGAACCTTACACCACCATTTTCAAGTCTCAACAGGAGTTAAAATTTTCCAAACCTAACCCCCTTTGAACAAATTCACTCTTTCTACTTTCTCTATGTCTTACTATACCCAAAACTCATTTAGAATTCTTTTATCTACAGTGGGACCTCCATATAACGAATCTGATGGTCCCAAAAATAAATTTGTTGTATCAACATTTTTTTTATATAGAATTTATTTTCCATATAAACACTTTTAAGTAGAGAATTTGTGGGACATAAAGAAAATCGTTATATAGAGATTTTCTCTGTATAGAAGTTCGTTATAAGGATGTCCGACTGTATTAATAAACTATTCACTTTAACTTAATCCTCTAAACACCCTTCTTTTACTGACTTAATAACACCTTCTAAACACTTCCAACACATTTAACAGAGCTGTCCTTTAACCACTTCTTATTAAATTCAACATTTAAATGAATCTACTTTGTGTGAGGAAAGAGGGTTAAGTAAATATTTCCTTCTCTAATCTTCCAGAACTGCTTTTAAAACTGTAGTCACAAAAAAATAGTCAGTTTGTTTTCAACTATCAATATTGTTCAGTTCGTCAAAAGATTGTGAGTTTAAAAGTTTTATCGTAAATAAGGTCAGAGGTGTCATTAGACATAATTCAGTCATGCTGTATCCTAATAAAATGTAGTTCTAACAATCTATAGCTGCAATAACATGCTACCCCAAAAGACCAGGGACAATTATAATGACATCTTGTGTTCAACAAAAACCATACCTACAAAAATAACTTTAAACTCTCATTTTACATTCATATGACATCTATTAGCAATGATTTAAAACGATAAACTAGTTTCTATGAATTTTATTTTATATGAGTACGTTCAACTTACACAAAAAGTTAAAGAGACAATAGTATTAAGTAACTTTAATCAAAATGTTTAATATTTGCATTTGAAGTTGATTGATAAACAAACAATATAATTTAAGATTTCACACCAAAATTAACGGTATTTTATTTAATGACTATAATTAAAATGTTAAAGCCATTTAACATACTGGGCTTTTATTTGATCACCACATGCCTGAAGGCACAAGTGTGGGATCTAATGTCTCATAGGGTTGAGATCTACTCCAAAGACTAATACTAGAAGAAGAATTGAGGGGGTCAGTGCTAAAGTGGGCCAAGTCCATTTTTTGAAAAAAAAAAAAAAAAAAATTGAAAGCTTTATACTGTATATTTTAATAGGGTTAGCGGTTAGAGGGTTATAATTGTTAATACCATGGGAAACCCACAGAATGCAGTAGTTTCAATGAGCACTGAAGAATTTCTATTAGAATTTGCTCTGAAGTTTCAGAGCAAATCTGAACCAAGTCACAGTAGCTTCCATTGGAAAAGTCATAAATTGGATTCTTTTTAAGGTTTCAACCTAAAATCTGTAAAATATATTTATTAATGAACTAAACTATAGAATAATTGAATTAATTAAACTTTATAATACAATAGTAATTAGCACTGAGTAAATTCACAAAAGTGTCTGTAACTCAAAATCAAGTTTGATGGACTTGGTCCACTTTAATACGGAACCCCCCAATTCATCCTTTCAAGAATGAATCACTTGTTCGAAATTAGAAACTAGGCTGTTTATTTGGCCCTTTCACACACTTGTGTTCCACCGAATCGAATACAGAGTGATCTCAATAGAGAGCCGTGTAAAGTGCCAAGGGACAGGATTAATCCCATGAGCTTGACCTCGAGCAGAAACCATTAATCTGTTTTCTATTTGTCTTGATTTTCTCTTTAATTCTGTGATGAATTTGGAAATAATCTATGATCTATAAGTATATGCGATGATTATGACCTGTAACATTAATCATAAGGTCCAAACATATCAGAAGTTCAGCCTCCCTTGATTTATTTGTTTATATTGATTTCAATAAGAACACAAGATGCCGGTAATGATTAACTTCTCTCAAGGATGTAATTATTATAATAAATTGTTTTAATTACAATGGATTTTTATTTGAGTTAAAACCAATTTATAACTACAGTAGAACCTCAATTAGCTGCCAAGAACAGGTAGGAGCCTTGATAGATAAAGACTTGGAAAAATTTTAGGGCTAAAAGTAAAAAATAAATTGACTAGAGGCACAAAAACTTAAGTTAAAAATATCTTGGATTATAAAGGAACTTTCTTGAGCTAAATAATTGACAGCTGTTGCTTTATGGTCACACAACAGATGGGTTTGAGGGAAGTGAGTGATTGAGTTAAATACGGTGAATCGGGAGGCGAATGATCAAGGTTCTACTGTATCTCTTAAGGCTCTACCGCCCTTTGATGTTAGGAAAAACAGTAAAATTACAATTATTCTGGTTCTAAGCAAGATATCAAAATTCTAATCACAGGCTTCATTCCTAATTTTAATTCTGCTCAAATTTGAGCCCTATTTCAACTTTCTAAAATAAATAGTTTAGGCGCCATTTTAATACAACGATGAAACTCGTATTAAAATGGCGCCTGTACTATTTATCTTAGAAAGTTGAAATAGGGCTCAAATTGTGCAGAATTAAAATTAGAAATGAAGCCTGTGATTAGAATTTTGATATCTTGCTTAGAACCAGAATAATTGTAATTTTACTGTTTTTCCTAACATCAAAAGGGCGGTAGAGCCTTAAGTGCATAGAAACACTTCATTCTAAAATTCAGTTTTATAGGAGGTAAATAAATAAAATAAAATTATCAGTTAAACTACAAAAAAAAAACTCTACCATACCGCAGTGGAAGCTACTCAATAATAAAATTAAAATAAATCCACACAACTAACACTTTCAATAATAATTGTTTTAAAAGTGTACTATAAAGCAAAACAAAACTGAACTAACACAAGATTTAGATGGAGGGATGCTAAAACTAGAGCTAATAATAAAATTTCATTCAGTAACACAAATTGAATCTAAATTTTTTACAAGCTTCTAAAATTGACATGCAATATTATTTGTTCAGATTGTTTGTGCCAAAGAGGCTAACAAAATTTTGTTTGGACTACTGAACTACTTCAGCACACAGGTCACGGCAAACACAACAACAATTAATGATAGGGTTAATTTAGTATTTATAGTAATTATTACTTTTTTTATTAATATTTATTAATGTTTGATACTTGGATAACCTGTGAGAAAGTTAAAAATATTATTGCACTTGTTAACGGTGAGAATCACTAACCAGGTGGTTTAGTGAGGTTAGTGTTGTAGCAGCTTTAAATAGACTTGTTGCCCAATGGATCCGATTGAAGAAAGTGGGCAACCAGGATATTAACTTAAAATGTTTTTGGTTTAAGTGTAAAACTATTGCGAGGGGTTTCACATTTACAAAATTTGTTATTTTTATCGTTTTTAAGTTTCTAAATAATGGCAAATAAAAAAACAAAATCAAAGGATAAACGAGGACAGTAATGGTACATTATGGAGTTTGGCAAAGTAGGCAATGTTTTGAAACTTTAAAATTAAATGCCTTAGGAGGAAAAGTGAAGCTTACTAACAAAAATGGTTAAAGCTGTCACAACCACCTAGATCGCCCCCAAAAACAACCAGAGGTTTATGGTCATTCCAATCGCATATGTTACTTCTTGGTTGATCTAGTTAATAATTACGAACGCACCTAACTTTTTGAAATTTGGATAGCCTGTGAGTAGGTTTTGTTGTTAATGAGATTTTTTTGTATTGGCACCTTAAAAGTATGTGAATATAACATAATATGTACTATTATTAAGTATAATTATTTATGATGGTTAAAAGTGTAAACAGTGGAATATAATTATATGGCCACAAAAAATGTTAACAATGTATTATCTCAATTTACTAATAATGTAGCTACATCCTTAAGAGAAGTTTTAAGTTAGAGATAGTGCTAATAGAACGAGGAGAGAGCACAACTAGGAAAGAAAATAAAGAGATAGAGAGAGAGAGAGCGAGGGAAAGGCAGGCAAGAGAGAGGTAGAGTTAGAGAGGCGAGTACTTACGACAAAAGTCATGAGGATTTTGCAGAGGGAGTAAATCCTCTTTTTCAGCGGGATATTGTCCAAATACTTTCCCTTGGTTAGGACTTTGGATGTGGACGGCGTGGTCGCCTCTACCTTACAGTTAGTCCCCTCTGTATATTGTGTGTGTTACATTGTGTGCAAACAGAAACAAAAACAAAACACATTGATGAAAGCATGGTGTGAGTAACGAGGCACGAGGTTCTTAAAGTTACATCTAGTTACTTACAAGATAAGTCATGAGACACTTGCAAAGTGAGTATATCCTACGTTTGAGTGGTATGTTGTCCAGGTATTTGCCACGGGTGAGTAGTTTCGAGGGTGCTTTCCCCGACATCATGGGACTGCCTACTCCCGCTCCAGCACTCTGCTGCTTCCTCGGGGCATCGTCTACTGAATCGTCTTCGCTCTCCGAATACTAGACAAAATCCATCCAAATTATACTTACAAAACATCCAGATACTATTTATTAACAGGGAAATATTAGTTTTATTCTTATTAATGGCATATTACAACTCTTATATTTTATAGAGAAAAGTACGGGGATACCATGAATTTTGGGCACTTGTTTACTTGGGTACATACCTCCAATTCACCTCAAAAATGAGGTGAATTTGTTTTTATCCATCCGGGTAGACTTATATTGGTACTCGGATGGATTAATAGGGTTTAGCATAAAAAAAGTGTTTTTAAATTTCCTACTCCAAAGTAAATCCCTGATCCCAAAATACATTGACTAATGGAATTTGTTACTTTTTGTTACATAAGTGTGATGTTCCTTTGTCCCAAAATACATTAGACTTAATGTCCCTTTGTCTAACTTAATGGTTGGACTAATTGATTTTGTCACTTTTTGTTACATATGTGTAATTTTCCTTTGTCCCAAAATACATTGGACTTAATGTCCCTTTGTCTTATTTGATTGTTAGGCTAACAGATATTGTCACTTAACATTACAGAAGTGTGATATTCCTTTGTCCCATTGTACATTGTACAAAATATTAAATTTTCTTTATTGCTCCAATTTCTGAAATATATCTACATAAATATATAAAAAATGCCATTTAATTTTACTTACGCTGAAACCATTAAAACATCTCCTACTTCGTTATCCTTTCAGTCAGTAATATGGCTTGTTTCATATTAATGCCTCAACTTTAAGTTTATCCATGTCTTTCTCTTCGAAATTGTAATTTTTTCCAACCTTCCAGATTTGATTTTATTAAAAATGAATTATGTCATTAAAATGATTTCTTTGACTTGTCATTGTCATTTTTGTCAATAAAAATACTTGCCCTAGGTATGTACCCAAGTAAACTCCTGCCCTATAGCACCTTATTTACTTGGGTACATACCCAAGGTATGTACCCAAGTAAACTTCTACCTCTATTACGCCTTGTTTACTTGGGTACATCCTTTTTTCTTTTCTTGTCTTCCCCCTTCTTAACCCCATACAAAAGCCCCACTGCTTTTCAACATCCCGATTAAGTTTGTCTATTAATTTATTTTATTTTATTTCCAATATATAAATGGTATGTACCTAGGTAAACTCTTTCCCTATGGCACCTTATTTACTTGGGTACATACTTATTGGTATGTACCCAAGTAAATAAGTACCGAATTTTGACGGATTTACACATTTTAAAATCCAGCCCACATTTTAGAGACCAAAAAAATTACAGACTGTCATCTGTAGATGCATATCTTTTAAACATGGCATACTTGTTCAGAACAATCAAATCCCAAGGCAAAGCAAATGACTTTTGGCTTTAAATGTGCGGGTGCTACCCTCAAAAATGTTCCAATACGGATCTAACTACATAAGTTCCAGAGGAAAATCTGATTTCATAAGATACTGATAAAAATAAACCTGATTTAGCTGGAAAGGTAAACAACCCCTGACCAATACAATATTTAAATATGTTTAAAAATACTTTCGTTAAATGAGATATCATGGTATTTAATTTCAGTAGCAGTATATGTAGGAGAAAGTTTTGTTTGATTTGTTGGACCAATTATTTTCTTATTGATGGTATATAACAATTTTTAATTTTAAGTTAGAATTAGAAATACACTAGTTTTACAATTAGTATTGTTTTTTGACAGCGCAGGAAAATAGAGAAGGAACCAATGAGAGCGTTGGATTTTGAATTTTAGAAGGTCGGGCCAACTAGGCAAATAAAAATGTCTCTAG
Source organism: Gerris buenoi (assembly GCA_001010745.2). Lineage (NCBI taxonomy): Eukaryota > Metazoa > Arthropoda > Insecta > Hemiptera > Gerridae > Gerris > Gerris buenoi. The sequence continues at coordinate 119,613 of KZ652310.1, forward strand.
TGCAGGGGCGCTGATCTAAAGGGTAACCGTTCGAAGAGACTTTATAACCTCCAATCTCAACGCCACCGCTTGAATTCACTTTAATATATTATTCACTTTTTATGTTATTTAAATATAATTCTAATGCACTAAATATTATACTGGTTTTTGAATTGAAATGATTCTATAAAGGAAATTAACTCTTGCATTAAATTTCAAAACATATTCGTAAATAACAAGTGAAAATCTAAGTGGCAAAATCAGGTAAAAAGATCGCGATTTGTTGAACTAGTAAAATAACCTTCTTTTGTTGACAAACAAATTATGCATTTCCCTCTCTACCTCAGGCCTAGTGGCCTGTGGGATTTTATTTCTTCCCTCACATAGGTTGGTCAATCTGAGTGTCAAAAAACAATACTAATTGTAAATTAGTGTAAGGTGACTAGATGGAACTGGGTTGGGCTAAGTAAATGTAGAAAATAAGACTCAAATTGCAAACATTAATTAAACAAGTAAGGCGCGCTTCACGTAAGTACTTGAGGCAATAATCGCCGGTTTCTGTACGATTAAATTTAAATATTCAGTGTAATAGTTGCATATTCTTTTTCTACACTTCAAGACCTTTAAATTCATGTATAACATGCCATGGTAACTAAAAACTTTTTTTTAGTCACCCGCCATATTGGCCGCCATCTTGAATATATTATGTGTGTTATTTTAATAGTTGCATATTCTTTTTCTACATTTTAAGATGTTTAAATTGATGTATAACATGCCATAGTAACTAAAAACTTTTTTTTAGTCACCCGCCATCTTGGAAATATTAAGTGTAAAAACTCCAAAATTTGTCCAGTTGTCTAAAATGCCAAGATGTTTATAAATTGAAACAAGCCAACGGACAGACAGACAGAGCCGTTATATAAGGTGTCTTTTTACCTTTGTACAGAAACCTAAAACCAGGTATGATTTCTTTAATTGGTGATCCACTTACTGATAAAAGAAAGCCGATATAAGTTTATATAAAATTATTAATTATATATAAATAAAACTATTAGTTAATACATCAAAAATAAAAATACCTGGTTGTCAACTTCAAGAAGTTCTTGGAATCTTTTCTGCATGATTTTTTGTAGTTTTACAGCACCCTATAACAACAATCGGTATTAACAATAAACAAACAAAATATCGGCAGCAAAACTAAACCATCATTACGAATATGAGAGTAGGACAACGAACCTTGTACAGTTTGGAGTCGGGACGGTTGTATTTCTTAGCGTTTTCAAACATGATGTTCAAATCTCCGGCAACTTCACTTACTGTGTCGTAATGCCCTTTCTACAACAAAATAAAATCATATGAATTAAAATTTTTGTAGTGCTGTGTGTTTATGCGGTTGCAAGCATAACCAAGTAAGCTTCTAGCGGTAACCACTTATCCATGGGTTATGATCCAGGTGTTTTCCTTTCAACTATACCAATCCTTATTAATTTCCTAACCCCAGCTATGCCGAAGCCCACTGCCATCTTTCATGATGGTAAAAAGCCGGCTGATAGACAGATTTGGTGTATAAAGAGTTGTGATATCTTATGGCCCGGAGCATCAATCTTACAAAAACATCCACTTGAACTTGATCTTGATCCAATTCTTCTTTAACCCTTTAACTCAAGCTACGCTCCTGGAGGGCGATTCTGTAACTTTGAAACCTCCCTTTTCATGATGATATATATCAAAAAGTTGATATGAAGATGCGCACGCAACCTGTCAAGTGAATCTGTAACTTTTGTCTGTTGTTATATAAGGAGAAATTGATATATAAGGTTTGATAAATAGCAACTCGAAATTGTTGTTGATATAATTCGTCAGGTTATGTTGTTATATATCAAATGCTAAAAACCAAAACAAAGTGACGCCATTATTGATGTTTTCATTCACTTTTACTATTTTAACACACACATTTTAACAATTTAACACTTTTAACTATTTTCTTCGACAAAAGTTGTTAAAATTAAACACCTCCTTTAAAATTGTAAGTTTTATAGATAAAAGAAATTAATTTTAAATTATTTTATTTTATTAAAAGATCTTATCTTATTAAATTATATCATTTTATTAAACGATTTTAAA
>KZ652310.1:123619-154440 GCA_001010745.2 Gerris buenoi
ATTTGGCGGGTCTACATACGCGCTCCATCATCGAAAATTTTCATGATCATTTTTTTTATCGTCTGAAGAGTCGGATGATTGATAATTCATCATTTAAATCCAAATACATTGAACTAACTGAGGAGTTCTAACAAAAGATATAAGAAGATGCAAGTAGCACGTGCCACTTCGGTGTGAATGCTCGTGTCATAAGGATGCAAGACGCACATGCCACTTGCGACCAGGACGCAGAGTGCATCTTTGGTGTGAAAGACCCCTTAAAGAAAACAAACTGGGAAGCAGTCAGGTAAAAGAAAAGATTCAGTTAGGAACAATCACTTAAATTACGTGACGGAATGAGACACGTTGTTTAGACATTGTTACCTGTAGTTTCTTGCAGATCTGTGTGAGGGAAACGGGATTCTTTATCTCATCGTAGTAGTCAGGGTATATTCTCTTGGACGGTAACCTGTAGAACGGTTCTGACATCAGATCACCTAAATACAAACAAAATCATACATTAACAATTTGAAAGGAAATAAAGAGAAACAAAACCTTCTGTTAAGGATAAGACTGTTACATACTTAACAAGGAATATGGAAACGTACCCTGAGCGTTAGTGCAGTTTTTAACAGTGTTGAAGAGCTGCCACGAAGGAAGATCCTCCTCCCCATCACACAGGTCTTCATCTACATCGTCGTCTTCCTCCTCATCTGACTTGAGACCAGCCGTCATAGCAACTAAACTTTGACTGTTCCTCGTCCTTTTGCCCCTACACATTAAACACACAATAATCATTATTTGAACCATAAGTTGGCTATTTTCCTTGAGGAAATCCTCAAGGAAAAAGCCTTGGTTTTTATTCAGGATTTTGGGGATTCACCTAACCTCAAAGAATTCCTCCTGGACTGGACTGCTCAGTCCAAACCTCAAGGAATTCCTCCTGCTCTGCACTGCTCAGTCCAAACCTCAAGGCATTCCTCCTGCTCTGCACTGCTCAGTCCAAACTTCAAGGAATTCCTCCTGGTCTGCACTGCTCAGTCCAAACCTCANCTTATTCATTGGATATTCATTGGATACAATCATAGGGGCATTATAAGAGGAAGAAGACTGTGATTTTAATTTTTTCCGTAGCACAAAAATTAGTAGAGAAACCTATTTTTGGTCTAGAAAATACCCACTTCACCAATTTAACAAAGCACTCGGGATCGTATATTCGGGGTCTTCTTGTAGGGACCTATTCTAGCTTTGATAGAATAGCTAGCAGACGATTGTGCCACCATCATCAATTTGCTTACTTTCCAAACTAACATTTTTAAATAATTTAAAATGATCTTGAGAAGAACAAGTCTATATTAAGCTAATAAATATTTGTTATATTGAATTATGTAAAGTCTTCTAAGAAAAATACAAAATAAAAATATTACAGAGTGACAGTCAAAGCCAAAACTGAAGGAGAAAGAAAAACCTTCAGGTACTACTACACACAAAGACTGTGGAGATATCATTGAAGTAGGTATCTCTATGTTTGAATCACTGCTAGAACTTTACAAAAATTAAATTTGATTCTGAGGAAAAACATGTTAAGATATCACACATTGCTCATGGCACCTCACTCTTTTCTCACTGCACAGAAAACAAGGGTCTCACCATATTGCACTTCTCCCAATTGACCTGACCCATTTCCTATGAGCACAAAATGATGTAGAGTAACTTTCTACTACACTTTCTAACATGAACATTTAGGGGTCTTTCACACCGAAGTCGCAAGTCGCAGGATGCATGCGTCCTGGTGGCAAGATGCATGCATCTTGAACACCGGACTATATAACTGAGAGCTTTCACACCGAAGTAGCACGTGCCACTTGAGAACCAGCCGGATGGTGTTTTATCAGTGTGCGTCCTTATTTGGCGGGTCTACATACGAGCTCCATCATCGAAAATTTTCATGATCATTTTTTTTATTGTCTGAAGAGTCGGATGATTGATAATTCATCATTTAAATCCAAATACATTGAACTAACTGAGGAGTTCTAACAAAAGATATAAGAAGATGCAAGTAGCACGTGCCACTTCGGTGTGAATGCTCGTGTCATAAGGATGCAAGACGCACATGCCACTTGCGACCAGGACGCAGAGTGCATCTTTGGTGTGAAAGACCCCTTAAAGAAAACAAACTGGGAAGCAGTCAGGTAAAAGAAAAGATTCAGTTAGGAACAATCACTTAAATTACGTGACGGAATGAGACACGTTGTTTAGACATTGTTACCTGTAGTTTCTTGCAGATCTGTGTGAGGGAAACGGGATTCTTTATCTCATCGTAGTAGTCAGGGTATATTCTCTTGGACGGTAACCTGTAGAACGGTTCTGACATCAGATCACCTAAATACAAACAAAATCATACATTAACAATTTGAAAGGAAATAAAGAGAAACAAAACCTTCTGTTAAGGATAAGACTGTTACATACTTAACAAGGAATATGGAAACGTACCCTGAGCGTTAGTGCAGTTTTTAACAGTGTTGAAGAGCTGCCACGAAGGAAGATCCTCCTCCCCATCACACAGGTCTTCATCTACATCGTCGTCTTCCTCCTCATCTGACTTGAGACCAGCCGTCATAGCAACTAAACTTTGACTGTTCCTCGTCCTTTTGCCCCTACACATTAAACACACAATAATCATTATTTGAACCATAAGTTGGCTATTTTCCTTGAGGAAATCCTCAAGGAAAAAGCCTTGGTTTTTATTCAGGATTTTGGGGATTCACCTAACCTCAAGGAATTCCTCCTGGTCTGGACTGCTCAGTCCAAACTTAAAGGAATTCCTTCTGGTCTGCACTGCTCAGTCCAAAGCTCAAGGAATTCCTCCTGGTCAGCACTGCTCAGTCCAAACCTCAAGGAATTCCTCCTGGTCTGCACTACTCAGTCCAAACCTCAAGGAATTACTCCAGGTCTGCACTGCTCAGTCCAAACCTCAAGGAATTCCTCCTGGTCTGCACTGCTCAGTCCAAACCTCAAGGAATTCCTCCTGGTCTGGACTGCGCAGTCCAAACTTCAAGGAATTCCTCTTGGTCTTCACTGCTCAGTCCAAACTTCAAGGATTACCTCTTCATGTATGGCCTTAAGTTTATTTACTACATAATATATATATATTTACCTCCAGAGAGCACTTGGCCACAACTGGAGGTTGATAAAAATAAAGTGAGAGTGGTCTGTGTATTTTAAAGATAAATAATGTGTGACTATTTAAGCACATCATTTCATATAAAATAGATAGAGAAGGTTATTTAGATACAGGTTATAAACAAAGTGGTAAAAGCAGTGTCACCAACCTGATTTCAACAACTTCATTACATTAGCCATTCATTTTCTACTATTTATAAAATAATTAAGTTGGCAATCCTTACTTTTTGTGCCTACTTTTACTTTTCTCCCTACTTTTTAAGTTCACGGAAGAATAGACTTACTTTAGTTCCTCTCTCAACTAATCCAAAATCATAAATTTTTCTCCCTACTGGAGATCTTTTTTTCTTCTTCTTCTTCTTTTGGGGTACTCCCTCGTATTGTACAAAAAAACACAACTTAGAATACTTAATATTTATAACTTGGTGGGGCCCTAAGCTTAAAAGCCACACACTAACCTTGTCTGTCTGTCCTTGTTGAGAGGTATCTTTCCCTGTTCAATCTCCAGTTTCCTCGCCTGTGTTAGCTTACGTAGCGCTTTGGCGTCCTTGTATATCTGTGAGCCTGGTTCGTTGAACATACAAGCATTCTTGGTTAACACTAACAGATCCTTCTCCATCTCCCCGAGTGAAGAGTACTTGTTATGCTGGATCTTGTTGGCTATAGAACGAAGGTCGATCGGCTGCTCGATTACCTCGTAATAATTAGGGTAACGCTGCAGAAAAACAAAATTAAACAAACAAAAAATATTATTATACTAAATAAAACAGTAAAGTGAAAGGAGTATTAAGTCAAAGTTGGTGAAGTAAATCGTCAAAAAACCAATAATAATTATGATAGAAACAATAGTGACAGAGGAAAAGAAGCTTCAACAGGCATTATTCAAACGGTGCGAGTCAATCAACTTGAGTTGCTCATCCGAGCAAGTAGACTTCCGTGTTTGGTTTCATGAAGAGGTTCAAGTCTTCCATAACGTCCACAGAGTTCCTCGACTGTGTGTTTTCTCCAGTGTGTGATAACGACCCATCATGGAAGAGGTGTAGTTAAATAACCAAAACATCTTCACACAAAATAAATGCATTTGTAAGAATTGACCAGTTTCGGCTGTTCTAAAGCAGTTTTTATTTTAACTAAGTCTGTCAATAGTTTTGGTGATATTTTTGTAATAGTTAGTACTTTGTTTGTAGTTGAAACTGTCCAGGATAGGGTAGCTATCTGCCAGGTAGGTACTAATCCTTCCCTCTCTCTTTGCGATCAGTTAAAAAAAATCCACTCGTACTTTTAGTCTCTTTATAACCAACAGAGGTGTTTACATTATATTCATTACAGTTTTTTCTTCAATCATTTTCACGACAATTATTTACACTTATATGTTGTTACCTCGAGAGAATTTTTTTTTTATTCTATTAAGTTTGAAAAACGAAAGAAGTGTCTTATTTTAGATAATTACAGATTTCTCAATGAGCTTGTTCACTTTCTATGCCAATGATCTACACTGAGGAATGTTTGATAAGGCCTCTATCTCTTTAACATACGGTTTGTCGAGACATTTGAAGTTTGAGTAGTAGTAGTAGTAGTCTAGTACTTCCTACTAGAACGGGTAGGACGAACCACTTGTTCGAACCTTGCAATTAGCCCATCTTTTAGGCCCTTTTTACACCCTGTGGTGGAGAGTTCCAGCCACTTCACATATCATACATTTGTACATTGTACCGCCGAAGCGAGTACAATGAGATTAATAGTGAGCCATATAAATCAGAGCGTCAGGCGAGGAATTTTGAGTAAGTACCGTTTAAAACTAAGGCCCTTCAGGGAGAATATCTAGAATGAAAAGTTTACTTTACCACTTCATTTCTCACAGATAGAGATGTGGCTGATAAAGGTAGCAAGGGATTGAATATAAGTGGATCTTTTACCAATATGATTAAAGTTCTAAACAATTATAAACTGGACCATATTTAAATTCTGTTTAACATTACACGCTCATTGAAATCAAGTAAGACAACGTTTAAATTTTAAGACATAGATGTCGTAGACAGGTAGAATAACTAAAACAAGTTAACTGAATAAAAGGGGCTCACTCCATTCATTGTATTGCTTCTTTCACCTTTTTATTTTAATCTAATAGGGGCAACAAGTTTTTTAGAGAATTTGTTGTGAAATATAACTGTTACAGTCAGATTATCTAAAGTTTTTACTTATGACAGCATGGGAAAATCCGTGGAGAGCCAATGAGAAGTCAGGATTTTGAATTCTAGAAGGTCGGCCAACTAGGCAAACAAAAATGTTACTGGCCCCACCCCTCCAACAGGCCTAGTGTCTTTATTTTATTCATCATTTAGGTTGACCAATCTGAGTGTCAAAAGTCAAAACTTAAGCTAATCTGACTATAATTTGATGATAATGTGTTATTTGAATTTAAGGATCTTAAAAGTTAGAGTAGAATTGTAATATTTCAGAAGCATCAGGCAGTGCATAGATTAGTATAAGCCCCATCACCTAAACTGTTCATAAACAACTCTCCATCTTAAAAAAAAGAAAAAGAAATGATAAAGTGCAAAACAGGGTTTAAGAGAGGTATTAATGTGCAGTTTGCAGCAAGAATAGGAAGGTATCTGCTAGGTGTGATTAGTCGTATAGAGTTGGTATGATTCAAACTTTTTTGGATGGTAGAAGCTGGAAAGCGGGGTGTAGAGGTCGACCATCATCGGACGTAGCCGTTATGATGATGTTAAACAGTTCTTCACACATGGTGATCTCATCATCGTTAGTAAGGGAGGAACTCTCAGACGTATCCTCAGCATCGTCCCGTCGTGGATCGAAGCTACCTGATCCCACTGTTGACTTACGACTCTGAAACATCTAAAACATATTAACATCCTACTATTATCTACTATAGTGTTCGCTTCTCACATCAGCATACCCCCTGTTGCTACAGGACAAGATTTAGCTATATTTACTTTATTTTAACTCATATTTTTTATGATTTTGCACCTGCAACATTTTCTAATTTTTCCACTTACATGGACAGCTTATGTACTTATAGTTTTTGATGAGTAAACCAGTTTGCAGAAAGTTTTGCAACTAGTTATAGCCATAAAGTGAATTGCTAATTAGTCAACTCTTTTGAGCTGCCCCAGGATTTAGTATAAAGTCTGAGGCAGTGACACTCCTACTTTGAGCTTAACCCATTCAAAAGGTCATCCAAAATTTGGGAACACACCACTCTGACAGAATAAAACATACCAAATGAGATCACAAAATTTAAAAGTTATTTTTTTCTGGGATCCTCTATGGATATAAACCACAAGTAGACGTGGGGGAGCCTTGTAAAGCCCGCTCCACACTCTAGGCGAGACAACACAAGGGTCGGCAAACATGAGAATGTGGAGGATGTCCTCACCTAGCCTCTGGTAGTCTCGCCTCGCCACGTCTTCCCACGGAGCCGGTATTTTAGACACAAGTCAAAGGAATCTCGGTGGAGGGGGGTGTCGTCTTCATTCAACCCCTCGGCAAAACAGTGAGAATGTGGAGGGTACCTCTGGTACATACTCGGCGAGACCTCACACTGAGAGTGTGGAGCCGGTTTAAGAGGGTTCTAACGGAGGCACTTGGAAAAAAGGTGGGGAGTGCCAAAAGGGTGGGTTGGATCCACTCGGAATCCAACCGCCAGCAGCCTTAGCCTAGCAAGGATCCACAGTGGATCTGATCATATTCAATGGGTTAAATCGTCTCACAAGTCCAGCTTGGGATTTTATATAAACCTAATTCATAAAATACCAAGTATTAAGTGGAAAAATAGTTTCTTGGAATTCTTATTGATAGGTGAAATTATAGCAATATTGTTGCGCAACCTGTTTCATTAACCTCTCTAGTCAAAACTATGAATATTAATATAAAAATTTTGTACCCACTACCAGAAACACTTACTTCCTTTATTTCAAAATGAGAAATTATTTTGGACCGTGGACTTTTTCAAATTCAACTATCTCCTTGAAACAGAAGGTTTTGATTCTATAAGCAGGTATATTACTGCATAAATCCAAACATAAAGCAGCCTCCTTACTGAAGGTTCTTTTTCAAATAAGTATACAACTTTATTGCGATGAGGTCAATTCATCTATCCCTGCAAGCTATATTATCTTATTCTTAAAATTTAGAGTTTCATATGAACGTAATATTTCTCTAAACAAACAGAATCCTGCACAATTTTAGAACTGACTCTTTTCTATGACATAAGAGTGACTTTTCTATGATAATAAAAGTGCTCTGCTCATAATATTATTATATAACCTAAACTGCAAAAAAACCGGGTTGGAATTTAAATAGACGCTCACCTTAAGAAGTATTTTGCCCTTTGGTTCGTCCTCTACGACCCTGGTTTCTTCAAGTATTTTAGCTTTGGTAGTCTGGACCAGGTCCCACAGTTCCACTGCATCCTTGTACTCTTGGGTGTTACGCTAACAAACAAAAACCACATTACAATTAGTATCTTAATAATAAACACAGTAACACTCAAGTACTAGAACTTACAACATAAAGACAAAAATTATTTGAATAAATGATGCTATATAATTTGAAATTACCTTATAGAAAGATTTGGCATTAGACACAAGTAGCTCTATATCTGCACATAGGTCTTCCATGTCCTCGTATTCTTCTGTCTTCAATTTCTGCTGCACTTTCAGCAAGTCAATAGGATTTTGTACGACCTGTTACGACAACAATTCCACAGTATGAAATTTGACTTGATCAATCTAATGGTACAGCTACACAGATCAGACACCGATCAGTGACTGCGACTTTATCAGGGATATTTCAATCGATTGCCTTAGAATCCCTTAATAAAAAATTTGTCTAAGCATATATTACTTTTAAATTTAGAAGCATGGACACAAAAGGCGGTATATCATGCTTATACATTAAATTTTACTTAAGATGTAAATAGTAATATTTCTATTGATGGTACAGAACTTTGACAGCAGAATTTGACGGAATTTATGCGATTAAATTATTTTAACAAACAAGAACAGTAGCTTTATTAAAGTCACTCATCTTAAAACTACCACACAAGTAATGTATTTTTAAAAAAATATTTAATGAAAATATGTATGGGTTGATAGAAAAGCCAAATAAATTCTTGTTACTTTCTCAAAGTAAAGGATGATTCATGCTACAAGACGGAACCGTGCCCTGTCAGAGCCTTCACATGAACGCTACAACAAGCTGGGGACGAGGCAGGCACTGACCGAGCAGGGACGTGCTGTCCTCTATTAGGCGACCCGTGTTCGCTTCATATCTAGTGCTAGTGCCTCGGCACGTCATCCCACGTGAATCGTCTCTCAACAAGGCAAGCCGAGGCGGGGACGAGCCGGTCATTTGAAAACAATGTACCCTAACATTTCGCTACCCGACCTCAGACGAGGCTCATTCATGACTCGTGCCATGCCCTTATAGTGAATTAATTAATATATTTAAAATCTATAAAACATTTCTCAACAAGCCTCAATCCCAGCCTGTTATCGGCACTAGCATGTTCTCACCACAATTTTTAAGGATTTCTATAGGCACTATTTATCTATTTAACTCTCTAGTAGGCACATAAGTCTATGAGACCGCTTTAGCACTAACTTTAACTTAAGTAGCTAAATGGTGTGGCTCTGTGGTTGTGTGTTCGGATGTCTGCAAAGCGGCTTTACCTCTCTTAGGGTAAGTGTCCATCTGAGACTTTTTAGTATCGAGACTCGCTCTCGAGATTGAAATCGCATGTGGACATGGGGCTGAGACTAGTCTCGGAGACTTGCCGACTCTTCGAGACTCGCGAGAGCCTGATGTTGCTCTCAAGTGGATAAGGTCCTGAGACTAATCACTAGACTCGCTCTCAAAATTTAGTCTCAGGTGGACACTTACCCTTAGTCACAGATAGGATAAAGCTAAATTAGGATACGCTAAGTAAGACAATTACCTCGTAGTAGGCAGGCTCCTGCCTTCGTTTTGGTGCTCTTATAAAAGAATCACAGAGCAAGGAGCCGTCGTCTTTCTTGTGATTCCTTATAATGTCGTATAGCTGCTGGGCCATCTCCGTCTACACAAATAGGTACAACGTCATTTATATTAAGCAATAAACAGATAATTAGAGAATCTAATCTACTGAGGACCCTCTCCTTGGAATAAAATCCCAGGTTAAAACAGCTTGCCTGTTCAGACAAGGTTCAAACTGATAACATTTACAATAAAAGAGTTAAATCTGACAGTGTGGGAAAATCAGAAAAAAATTGGCGAGGGAAGCCAACGAGCGCTCGAGATATAGATATTTATAACGTCATGCCAACTAAGCAAACAAAAATATCACTAGCGGAGAAGTGTAGTCCTGAGGACAACCACCTAGTGCCTATATGTTTTCCACCGCATAGGTTGTCCAACCTGAGCTGTCAGAATTACCTCTTAATGGGTATGTTGATTGAATATCCAAGGAGATAAGTTCTACTCTAGTGATGGTATCAAAGGCAGCTAACTAATCTTCATAGAATTAAGTTACAGTAGTTAAGAAGAAGAAAGTAGTCAAAACCATCAGATAGCACCTGTAGAATGTCAATATTTTTAAAAATACTGCTGTTTATTATGAATCGTCTTTCAAAAGAGGACTAGGACAGAGTAAACTAACATTTAACTAAGTATGTAGAACCAGTTTCAGAGCAACAAGGAGCTATAACAGATTCACAAATAGCTGTTGGCGGGAACGCCAATTTAGCCTACCTTTTGGATATGATGTAAAATTAGAGTCTGGCTAAATGCAAGATTACTTGATCTATCTGGAAATATCTTGGATGTACTGAAGAAGAAACTGTGACCCTCAAAATAATATCTGGTAGCAACAGTAAGCTAATCTTAACATAGACTATAAAATACCTGACAGTGTTAAGATGCAGTAAGTTATAACATCACCAAAGGAACTATATAAGTATATTATTAGTCAAAATAAGCACCTTACTCTAAAAGTAAGAAGAAATTACTTCAAAACTCCAGTTTAAAAGTGAATTCATCAATACCTATCCTTTACAGTAATATCTTAGTATTAAGGTAATGCTTGGTAAGCTGAGAATTAAGCCTAGTTTGCACGGGTCGAGTATTTTAGATTTAGTAGCCACTTTCGAGTAATTTAGTCAGTTCCAAGTATATAAATTTAGTAAGTAACAGTTTCCAAACGAGTAGAGTACAAAATTACTTAACTACTCTACTAAAATACTCGACACATGCAAACTAGACTTTAGAGTAAGGCACTGGCTGTCAGTAGCCCTAGGAAGAGTAGAATAGAAGTAATATGACAAGCCTTACGGCTGATGAAGGAGTAAGTGTGGAATACTGCTTAATTCTGATGCTTACATTTAAATCTTATAACGGCTAGAGCCAGGGCATGATACTCTAAAGTATGTATGTCGAAAGAAGCCTCGTGTTGACAGCACGGGAAAGTTTGACACATTGTGGGGAGAGCCATTGAGAGCTCAAGATTTTGGCGGGCAGTAGGTTGAGCCAACTAGGTAAAAATAAAAATCTCTAGTGGAGGGGCGCGGCCTTCGGGATAACCGTTTAAAACAGTCCTAGTGGCTTTATTTTTACCCTAACATAGGTTGGCCAATCTGAGTGTCATCTGATTTCCCACGCTGTCAACACGGCACTTCTTTCGACATACATACTGTAGGTGCATAATACTGTAAAGGCCGAAATACACGGCGACACTTTTGTTGCTAGATTGGGTGTCTAGATTGAGTGTCGCAGTTGAGACACCAGAAGGACCGAGAAAGGACGCTAGACCACCCCCACTCCTACCCACTCCGGTCTAGCTAGTTGCGCTCTCTGTGTTTGTTTTCCTCGTGTAGACAAGACACCTGTCATGTCAATTTGCTCTCGCACTCGGTCTAGGCTAGTTTCAGCTAGGTGAAACTTTTTCTAGAGCAAGCATGATCAATACCTCAGCCGGGCAACGCGTGTGGACGAAGGAGGAGACGTAGATTATTAGACAAACGGGACACCGTGTAGACAGTTCGGATACTGGTCTAGGAACTTTATTCAAGGTGACACTCCGAGAGCACTCTCGGACACCAGTCTAGCCAAATTTTGGCTCTCCGTGTAGACAGATCGGACACCGCTCTCGCTAGACTCTCTCGCTCTAAGAGTCTCCGTGTATTTCGGCCTTTATAATAAAACCAGGCTATAAAAAATACATGTCAGTTACATGATCAGTTGAAAACATCTACATCAAATATTGGCTGAACTGACGGAGATGATACAATCGAGAATAGCTTGGCTTAATATGTACACTTGTGAGATTATATCCCTTTCTTAATGATATAAATATAAATGTTTAAGAAACTATATAATGTATAAGTAACTAGCTAAAGTACCCGGCGCAGCCCAGGTTCCTACCTGTCGGAACATAGTTTTACCAACTTAAAAACCTTCCCAGGCATGTGTCCAACCATTTCCCAAAGTTTAATCGCAATCAGATGCCCGGTTTAGGCAGGGATAAGAGACAGATAGACAAACATTCATTTTTATAAATATAGATTTGTTCATAGGAGAGTTGATATCCCTTTCTCAAAAATTACGTTGGAGTAAGGCCTCCCCAGCTTTTCTATAAATCCATATTCTTCAGTTTTACCCAAATATTTATAGATAATTTAACTTTCACAAGTATAACCGTGGGAATACTAAAAGGACTACTTTCCCAGTAAATAGATTTGTCCGGGTGCATCACCCCTCTTTTAATAAACATCCAACATTGTCTTAAATAGCCAAACCAATAGTAAAATTTATCATTAACTCAAATTAAATCAATGATGTTATCCAGCATTTACAGTGATCAGTGATTTTTTAAAGAAAAAAAAACAAAATTTAAAGGGCTATAAGGTCATGAAACTTAAGATTAACAATTATCAAGTTTGAAATTATTCTCTTCTCAAATAAAAAGGAATATAAGCAATGCTGAATAAATTTATAAAAATGTATATCGATCAAAATGTGAAAGAAAAAAAAAATGTTTACAAAAAAACGCGGGAAGAGCCAGCTGGGAATAGTAAACGGGACACAGTTGAAAAGAGGAGCTTTAGCTGTAGAGAATCATTTTCCCACATCTCTACACATAGATAACCTGGCACTACCTGGTTTCTATAATATGAGAGTGACTTGAAGAGGTCTATAGAAGAGTCTATGGTAGGAGTTATCTGAGGGATAGTTGTGTACAAGTGATATGATACTAAGTATACTTACTGGATCTAGTTTTTTCTTCTTGCGGTTTGGTTCCGAGGGTGGCTGCGAATCGGACTCATCCTCCTCTGTGCCGGCCCTGCCCGTCAGGGACGAGGCCCGCCGTCTCTTGCTCATCTCTCCCTAGAACATATAACCGACGTAGGTTTAACAACAACACCTACCCGACGCTATCCTATAACCTCCTCACCGACCCACACACACTCGCTTCGCAAGCTCCAACCAAAACAAAACCCGTTTATAAACGAGCACAGGTGCTAATAACACAATGTAAACAACGACACCAAGTCACAAGACGTTATACAACACGGGTTTTTACCTTCGACCGAGCGGAAAATTACGTGAGATCCAATAACCCAATTTCGACTCTGACGATTCGACACACGCACGGTTCTTCTTGACGGACACTGGAAATCCACTCAGCCGGACATGATTCCGACGGTAGACTTCGCCCTGTAAATTCGGCCGAACGAACAACTCAAGCGCCGCGACGTATACCGACCTCAGGCGTTTATTTTCCTTCGACTTGGACTCGCGACCGAAATGCGAATTGTTGTTGCGGCCATTTTTCTTGGAAACGCACATGCGCAGTTGAGCAACACTGGCGTTTGTCGTTCTAAATAAAGATTTACCGTGCATTTTACTCTCGTTTTAAAAATCATTATTTCCCCCCCAGAATATTTTTAGCTATATTTTCGTCTGACCCCAGGTATCTGTTTAGAGCCCACTACTGTGAATTAAATGTCGAATTCTTCAAAATGAATTCAAGAGGAGTTTGAAAGCACTGACTCTTTAATTAATTAGGAACAAACAGACTTCACCGTATATTTTTTAAAAATATTTCCAGCCTATTTTAATTGACTTTCTATTCTAAATCACACTGGTTGTTGCATACACATACGCCTGGACATTATAAAGTTGGGTAAATTCATAGTTACGACATATTCATTAAGTATGAAAAATAATGGATACAAAAACAAATAGTCAATCGTTCTGTAATCGTAAGATCTTAGTTTAGGCTAATTGGAACATGTAACCAAAACCTTAACAACAAACAAACATGAGTAAAAACCGCGAAATATGAATGATATGCAAAGTAGCAAAGGAAAAGAAAACTGATTGAGGATTTTATGAGAGACAAGCGAGTCAGTTTTTATTTTATTCCGAATTTCCGTTGTAGTTGTACTATCTCTGTTTCTATTACTGTTTATTAATTGAGTTCTCCTACAGATTTTTTCATTTTGTTTCTTCATTATTTTAATTCATGCTATTATTAAATTAATTTACAATCGTTGTTTTCATTGGCCTCTAAACGCTATCGCGGTATACCTTTATTTCATTGGAGTCCATAATGTTAATGTATGTGAATAGTTTTAAATTGGTGATTCGTTTACTATTGGTTTAAAACTACAGTGAACTGTTTACTTTGACCTGAGTTGTAAAATGAATAAGATCGCTTCTGCTATTCTGTTTGACGTAGGATGTAGAAAACTTTCTACTTCCGAAGACAGCTTCTTTTTCGAGTCAAAAAGATGTCTTTCACGTCTGATTTTGAGGAAAATGTTCTCGGACGACAACGACGAAATGGGCGTCATTCTATTCGGATCGGAAAAGACTGAAAACTGTATGCCGGAACACGAGCAGGATAATTACTCCACTATCCAAGAACTGTGTGTATTCGGTAAGCCTAACTTTAAACTTTTTGAAACCGTCGAATCTGTGACCCAGTGTAAAGGTTACAAGTCGGATTGGATTCGAGGTATAATCGTGGCCCTGGAGTACCTACGTAAGGGCATTCAGGGCAAACGCTACAAGACCAGGCAGATCGTAATCTTCTCCGAGTTCCCTTCGCGTCTGGAGTACAACGACGCCATGTTTAACACTGTAGTTAATTGTATGAAGGATTTAAAAGTCAATCTGACGATAGTCGGCCCCGAACTGGATTTCGAAGATGAAAACAGAATTCCCGATGGCTTCAAACCGGTTCTCAAGCTTTTAGAGCTTATAGAGGATCCTCTTCCATTATCCTTACACGAGCTCGCAGGCTCGATCAAATATTTCGAAAAGAAGCGTAAGACTAAAAGAGTTTACAATGTAGACCTAGAAATCGGAACTAACATTAAGATTCCTGTAGGTTGGGTCAAGTTGACTTCCGAAACACAGAGGTTCTCCAACTGGGTGAATAGGAAATACTTAGATAAGAAGCCAGAGGAAAGTGGGACTTCCCTACAGGATCTAGATGAGAGTGAAGCTTCGAGACCCGACACTATGGACGTAGATGATTCTGAGATGCCTACTTACAAGATTAAAGAGTCCGTAGAAGATGTTTTTAAAGTTACAAAGTTCGGTAGTACAGAAGTCACATTAAGTTCGGCCGACATCAACGCTTTAAAACGAGAGTCAGGTCCTCCCTCGTTCAAAATACTCATGTTTTGCAGTAAACATCTGGTCAATCCTACTATGTACGTCGGGGAAGACATCTTCGCTGTAACGCCTCGTGACAAAAGTAATTATTCACAAGCCAAACTGTACGCACTGATCGACGCCATGAAAGAGAATAACAAAGTGGCTGTGGCAAGACGGATCGTCATGAGAAACGGCAAGATCCAAATAGGCGTTCTTATTCCGTTTTCTGACGAGTGTGGGAAGCACTTGTACTTCCTTAAGCTCCCTACTGCGGAGTGGGCTCAGCCTTTTCCTCGTCACAGGGGTTACCCGAAGACGATAGACCCGTCTGTGAAAGAATCTTTTAAGAATTTAGTCGACTCTATGAGATTACCGTCCGATCTCGTAGAAGAAT
Organism: Gerris buenoi; assembly: GCA_001010745.2. Taxonomy (NCBI): domain Eukaryota; kingdom Metazoa; phylum Arthropoda; class Insecta; order Hemiptera; family Gerridae; genus Gerris; species Gerris buenoi. The sequence goes on from KZ652310.1 coordinate 138,846, forward strand.
CACAAGGTTTGCTGGTCCCTAATCCTCATTTTCAACTGAGATGCCAACTTTTTTCGGACAGGGCTCGTGACCCGTCTTGCGATATCAACGTACTTCCCGAGTACATACGAAGAATAGTCGAACCGCGCTCGGAAAACAACGAGAGAGCCGAAAGCATTTTAAAAGATATCGTTAAAGCACTCCCGTCACTCAATTCTTTATTAAGGAAAGAGGAGACTTCCAAGCGAGCCCAAGCTCGAGCCTCCAGAAAAACTTTCTACGCCAAGAAGGAAAGTAGCAACGCCTCGAATTCAAGCAGCGCTTCCTTCAACACTGCTAAAGATAGCGTCACGATACAAGACGAAACCAACATCACTCCAAAGACAGAGGTGAAGGTCGAGGAAGAAGATGTCGATCAATTCTACGGCCTCATCGAGCAACTCACTCAAGATGTCGATATGACTGCCAGCGACATGTTGCAAGAAATCGAATGAGCTGTATTCGTAGGTCGCCCCAACATGGATTTCATTTTATTAAAATAATAATTGCGGTGATACTATTTTTATAATTAAGTATTTTAAAACAGTCCAAACTAAATAATAATGTACGTTAGGTTACAACAAATCTAATCTTAAATTGTTTTGAGATGTAACGATAATAATAATTTTTTTATTCTATACGAAATTTACGATTGTGATGGCAAATTTGAAATTGATCGGTATATTTAAATATCAGTTAATCGGAACTGTAATGGGGGTAAATATAATTATTTGTTTCTGTTTATATATTAGGTTTGTTCCGACAACACTTCAAACTGTACGACACACGCGCATTAGCGAAAAAACGATCAATTGTGGTCTGATGCGCATGCGTCAAACCACAATACAACAGGACAAAACTAGTTTGAAGTGTGGTTCGAACAAACTAATTATTACGTACTTTTAAGGAGCTAAGAGTCGGTAAGATTTAAGCTGCTTTCCCCCAAACCTAACACCAACTTACTGTTTTTAAATCCCACAAATGTGAGACATCTTCCACATCAATTATCAATAACAGATACAAAATCATTTCTTTAAATACATAAAACTATCACTACTTATTTCAAAGGTTTTGTATAAATGCATTTCTGTAGTTTATCAGGTATATTATGTTAACATTTTTATTGGTGTATTTTGGATTTATTTGATGTTAAATATATTGTTATATGTTCTAATAATTATTTGTTCTAATTGATTATTTTTTCTAATTGCTATTATTGATTATTTGTCCTAATGATTGATTATAATTATTTTAAAAATTATTTGTATCTACTTATACATTGTCTTTTAAGCTTTTAAATAATATAATATGGTATAGTTTGTTAGAATTGAATAAGGCACTGTTAGATAGTAGATATGAGGGTTGAAGCTAGATACACTCGGGGAAAATAAAGTCAATTTATTGCTAATAAAGTGAAATGGTAGGGGACTGCAGTTATACACACATTCGATCGCTACATAACATGTATCTAACTTCTGCCCTTCAACCTACTTGTCTATGGTGTCGTCTTAGATTTAAACCTCAAGAAAAGAAAAGGCAATTTATTGCATCGAACATCGTGAAGCTCACCTGATTCGTATGCACTCCGAAGTGAAGAAGTGATGTAACAATGTCAATAAAGTCCACAAGTATATTATATCAGACCTCAAACAAAGTACTAAACTGTAGTTTGGTAACCATATGAATGACAAATATTTTGTTTTATTTCATTTGGTAGGCACTTCTTTAGACTGTTTCTACTCTTATAAAAAGCAGAGTGGAGTAACCATCTAAAGAAGGTGTACAGAATGTCCTTTAAGCGGCCCACACACTAACAGTTTAACTAAAGTTAATGATCTGATAGTCCACGGAGCTTGGCCACACACTCGTCAGTTTTCCTTAAGATGACGGACTGCAGTCGGAGGTGAACTGTAGGTGTGTGAAGGGTAGAGGCGAGGATCGGATGGAAGGAAAGACGACAGTCCGTGGACTGTCAGGCCTGTGCCTCAAGGACAAAGTCACCCTACACTATCAGTCGGCCTGCAGTCGGGTAGAATGAATCGTCTTTATTTTGTTTATTTCCCTCCGTCGGACTGCAGTTAAAAATCGACAGATATCGGCCTGCAGGCATTTATGGCACAGCGTATGGCAAATACAGGCACAGATCTGTAGTTCTTTACGATTGCCGGCAGGCGGTGGACTGTAAATGTGTGGTGGTCTGAGATTTTGGCCTTACAGTAAACTGTAAGTGTGTGGGCCCCTTTTGACTATTACTCCCCTTATAAAAACATAAGTGGGATTCCTCTACCTCAATAGTTATTAAGACAAAAGAATGTATATAAATAAATATATTCTAAAAAAAAAAACAGGGGAGTACCAATCTAAAGAAGTCAAATTTGGTCATTAAGGAATGACCGAAGAAAAAAAATCATATTAAAGGGATTAAATGAAGAACTGACAAAACTATTTGGATGTTGTTTATGCCTGCTGACAGTGCTAATTGAGTTGTTCTACTTCATTTAGAAAATTGAAATGCAAAGAAACATTTTTTTTTTTAGTATGAGAAAACAAGCATTTTGATTTTCTCGCTTAAAGTAATATAGTTTTGTGAATAGTATCAACTTATAGACCTTGCGTCAAAAAAAAACATATGCATAGTTCTTATGACTTTAAGGAACATCCACAACTAATTTGAAGAAAATGGAATATAATGCATTTTGGTTGACTAACAGACAAAATGCCAATCAGGGACTTACTCTGCTCCGTCAACTATTCACGCCAAAGCTCACTTGACCTTTTCATTTTCTATGATTTACCAACGATGACAAAATATAATTTATTTTATAAACTGGGAAACACAACAAGGTTCTAGCCTCTTTATAAGAACAAAAAGTTCTAACTCTTTATAAGTTTAACAAATTAATTTATTATTGAGGGAGAGGGTATTTATAGGTAGGAAGTATTAATCATAAAGGATTATGAAGACAAAGGATTTGTGGGGGTAATGAATGCTTTACTAACCTGAATTTTCCAAACTTTATTTATGGCCAATATTTGTTATTATTACCTGTTGCCTAGTGGATAACTTAGTAATACGACCGTTTAGATTTTATTGGCTATTAACTTTATTAATGCGTAAGTGCTGGGGGGGCCCTGGGCATTTACCTTCCATCTTTCTCTACCCTGGGCAGGAGTCCTCCAAGTCCGGACAGTGTGTATAGGAAAGTCCCTCTCAGATTCGTCCAACCACTTGTTTCTAGGCTTTCTTCTTCTTCTTCTACCCTCTATTTGACCGTCGAACATATTCCTCCACATTTCTACTGTCCTAAGCTTGTATCAAACGACCATAGCAACTCGACCGTAAACTACATAAAAATTAGACAAGTCCTCAGTGATCTAGCAAAATCGTCGCATCTTTTTCGCTCTTAAAATCTCCCTAAACAACTATTGTTCTTTCAAACTCTCGATAGTAGTGCAGGGCTGGCTAGTAAACCCCAGAGATTCCCAACTAGACCAGGAATAATAGCCCCCACAACCCCCTTCAACTTATAAATTGGGCCACCCTAAAATAAAAACAGTCCTTCCCCACCCTAAATCCCTTTCCAGCTTTTTAAATCCATCACTAACCCTTTACAAAGGGGGACAGGAAAAAATGTCCTATTTCTTTTATAACACAATTTACTTCGATACGAGTGACAAAAACATATCATTAATAAAAAATTATAATTAACGATCAAGTACTTGAATGAAAAGTTAATTGGCACCACCATAGATATAAGTTTACCCTCCCCCGTCCTTCAACAATACTAACACGAAAGGGCCTTGTTATAAATGGTAAAATAGTATGAATTTAGAATTATAATTCAATGTTTTTTTTCTTTATTAATAAAAAAACATAAATTATTTACGTAGACTTGATAAGCATGATTTTTCTTGGACAGGGACGAAAACAACAAAACAAGCCCCAAAATAAATTTGTTCTTGAGTCCAGGAAGGTTTCGTGCTCGCAGGTTATCGGTTTTTTTCGCATCGGCTTCGTCATCTTTAATTTGTAAAGAAAAAGCCGCTAAATATTTATTACTGCTCTGATATTGTAGTTTTATTAGTTTAACTTGTGTATTTAATTGTATATTAGCTTACAGATTATTGTTTATGTTAGAGATATGGAGTCACCAGATATCCATCTTCTTGTAGACATGGGTTTTCCCCGAGACAGAGCGTGAGTCATTTACAATAATAAATATTTTTTTTTTTATGCTCTACAATAATTTTAGGACAAATCTATTTCAATTTATAATTAGCCCTTTATTCCGATCGAATCTCGGCATTTGTTCTTCTAAAAACAAAAGTAATGAAGATACTATTTCGAAATGTTTTCTTTACTCTTCATTTGCTTAACAAAACGAAATCCTTATTTATTATTTCATGTTGCACCTTCGAATCCAATACAAATAAATAATCAGCAGTTCAGTTACATTTTACCATTACAATATTATTTTATTCCTCTTTGAATTAGAAGCGATACATTATGGGACATGGCATTTATTCCTGTTTTAAAATTTTTAAGAGAAAGGTTAATCTAGATTCTTTTTATTTGGTTCTGGGCTAAACTGTTAACCAATATCTTATGGTTTGGTTCATCTAAAATGCATCTTTGCCTACAAGTTTGACTTTCATAAATTCTTATTTTCTTCGTTCCTAATGTTCATTCTTCGGTCACTTGATTTTCATAAAGGGGCGGACGTTGCTTTGTTTAGAAACATAAGATTATGGTTAAATTATTTTATCTTTTACCCCTTCTGTGTCCAGCATGCTAATTAAGTTTTGCCCTCTTTTTGGAGAATATAAATCAAATTATAATCATTATTAACACTGGGAGACATACCGAGAAAAGTAGATTCCAGTGCTGGGATTTGAACCACGGGCCTTCCGCATTTCCAGTGTAATCCCGTGGTTCAAATCCCGGCGCTGGAGTCTATTTTTCTCTGTCTGTCTCCTAGTGTTTAATAATGATTATAATTTGATTTAAATTAATTTAAACTTTCCGTAGTATGAATACTACCAAAAACTTAAAAAATATAAAATAATAGTCCAGGAGATAGCGTGCAAAAAAAGTGTCTTACTAACATCAAGCTAGAATTGTGTTTAAGTAAATGTTTTGGTGCCTATTTAAGAATATATGGTCGGTTAAGTTTGTCTGCGGGACATAGCTTGGCAATATGCATTTGAAAAAAACAAACCGGTAGAGAACGGCCATGTCCCACCCTTTTTGGTGGACAGTATGTTTTTCATAATCCTGAGTACGAACGTAGTAAGTAGACCAATAATCAAGTTGATGGTAGTTTGTCACTTAATAGGTTAGTTAGTCAACTATTAATCAAAATCAACGTGGTCACCTGTCATGGGAAAAATTATCATCAACTTAATAATTGGTTTACTAAATAAGTTCGTACTCAGGATCATGAAAATCACATTGTCCACCAAAAAGGGCAGGACATGGCCGCTCTCCACCAGTTTGTTGTTTCAAATGCCTATTGCCAAGCTATGTCTCGCAGACGAACTTGGCATACCACATATTCTTAAGGCTCCAAAACATTTACTTATACACAAAATTCTAGCTTGATGTAAGTCAGACACTTTTTTTGCACGCTATATCCTGGACTATAATTTTAACATTACAAAATATGCCATTTTTCTTCATTTATTTTCATTGAATTCAAGTGCGGTACTTTCAACCAATGTTCATTTTGAGGAATTTGTTAAAAAAAATTGTGGCTGAACTAAAGGAGATTATACAGTCGAGAATCGCTTGGCGACTTAAAGCCTCAAGTACACAGGGCGAGTTTACAAGCTACAAGCCGGTGAGTTAAGAAGCCGGCAAGTGCGCTTGTTGTCGTGCCACAGGAAACCCTCAGTAGCCAAGTAGCTAGCTTGTAGAACTGTGACCTTGTCCTGTTTGAGTTGTAAAAAGCTGGCGAGTGGCTTGTAAAGTCGCCGGCAGGTTAACTTTTTCCAGAGCTTTTTTAGTAGCAGCTAATGGAGCGAGTGCATCGAGTACACTGGGCTATTTTACGAGCTGCTTGCATAAAAGCTGGCTTGTAGCTTGTAAACTCGCCCTGTGTACTTGAGGCTTAAGTGTGGTACTAGAACACTTTCTTGCTCAAAAAACAATCCTGTCATCTTTTGACAGAGCAGACTAAATTGACATCTACATTTGCTTGGCTTAGCTGAAAGCCCAATGTGCAGGCTATGCGAGGAAGATTATGAAACCCCTTCTCACCTTATTAGCAGCTGTCCTGTATTAACAAAATTTTTGGTTTTGCCATCCTGCCAATAGAAGAACTAAGATTACTTCTCTTATGAAAGATACTCACTTTCTGTGGGTCTGTCAGCTTACTAAGAGGATAGAGTACTATAAGATGGATTACTTAATCAGGTTTGCACCTTGGACCTGTATGTGAGGGCCTACTCCTTCTCCTGAAGGGGTGGACCTATTCACTGAGACCCCTTGTCCCATATTTTTTCATGGTCTATTCTTGTCTCACCCAGATTTTTTAATGTTCACAGTATGAAAGCTCTCTCGGTGACGGGAAACAAAGGTGTGGAAGCTGCAATGGAATGGTAATAATATAATTTATTAACAATACCTGGGGGCCGATTCTGTAACTTTGAAACCTCCCTCTTCATGTTGTTATTTATCAAATTTTTGTTATGAGAATGCGCGCGCAACCTGCCAACATGAATCTATAACTTTGTCTGTTGTTATATAAGGAGAAATTGATAAATAAGGTTTGATATATATCCACTCAAAATTGTTGTTGATATAATTCGTCAGGTTATGTTGTTATATATCAAATGCTAAAAACCAAAACAAAGTGACACAATTATTGATGTTTTCATTCTCTTTTCTTGTTTTCTGACAGAAATAACTATAAAATAGGCAATAAAAATACATACAGCGCTGGTATCACTTTACAGATTCACTACATTATTGTATACTGCTTGGACATATCTTGTCCATTTGTTGTTAGTAAAAATAAAAAACACCAGTCAAGCAAAACTGATGATGATAGAACTAAAAGGATGCGTGAAGAACTGATCACATTGTCAGACATCACAAAGAAACTAGACTCAGATCTACTTAGAACGAGACTTAAATACAAAAGAAAAGAATTTCGCACACACTTAAGGTCAACTAAATCAAAAATACTCTTTGATAAAATTGAGCGAAGTGACAATAAACAAAAAACACTATGGGGTATAGTCAAGGAAGAAACTGGCAAAAATAAAGTCTCAAAATGGCCTGAGATGTTTACGGCTGATGATTTTAATCGTTATTTCAGTTCCATAGCAGACAATCTCATAAAAGAGATGCCGCCTGTCAACCTCAATCCACTAAACCATATGAAGTCTTGGTGTCTGTCCAGCAAGTTTTCGTTCAGAAAAGTCTCTACCGAAGAAGTAAAGAAAGCTATCCTATCACTTAGCAACTCTAAGTCTAGAGATTATTATGGTATTAACCACAGCACGGTTAAATCAGTTTGTGACGAGATCTTGATACCATTAACTGCCGTCTATAATTGCTGCATTGAAAAAGGAGAATTCCCTGAGCCTACGAAACTCTCTGTTGTTATACCATTGTTTAAAAAAGGGGCGGAAGACAATATTGGGAACTATAGACCAATATCATTGATTCCTGTGATTGGCAAGATATTCGAAGAGCTACTAAAATCTCAGCTCATGAACTTTTTTGAAGTTAACCAGTTATTTACCATGAATCAGTTCGGCTTTAGATCTGGGAAAAACACGTGTAGTCTTTTATCGGAGCTGGTATGCATAATATATGAGGCTTTTGAAGAGTCCGAACACTGTACTGCCACTCTATGTGATTTGACAAAAGCTTTTGACTGTGTCTACCATAAGCTACTTATAGCCAAATTAGCTGTTTACGGTCTTGATGAAATAGCTTGTGCTTTGATAGAGTCTTATCTTGAGAATCGTTTCCAAGTAGTTAGAGGGCCGCAAGGTGACTCAACATTTTGTAAAATAAACCATGGAGTTCCACAAGGATCCAAACTTGGTCCCTTGTTATTTCTTATTTATATTAATGACTTACCATCTTTTGTAGAGCAGCTGATGGGAATTATGGTTACGATTCTCCTATTTGCCGATGATGTTACAGCAGTGGTAAAGTCAGACTCGATGGAGAAAGCTAGAGAACTTCTGCTTCAAGCAATGGAATCGATATCTCAGTGGCTTTCTGCAAATTATTTGACTGCAAACGAGGGAAAAAATCAAGAAATTACTTTTTCACTAAAATCCAAAGTTGAAGTGAAAACAGCACAGCTACTTGGTGTTCAGATCGACACCAAGCTTTCATGGTCTTCTCATATATCAAACCTGTGCAAGAAAACAGCTAAACAGCTGTATATATTGAAGATTCTCAGAAAACACCTCACAAGAGAACAACTAGTGCATATATACCATGCTGTAGTTCACTCCATTCTCTGCTATGGGATAGAAATCTGGGGAAGCTCAAAGGACATTGACCGAGTGCTGATCCTACAAAAACGAGCAGTTCGTCTCATCAATAGATGCCATCCACGTACACATTGTAAACCCATATTTAGGGAATTAAAGATCCTAANTTTTTTTTTTTTTTTTTTTTTTTTTTTTTTTTTTTTTTTTTTTTTTTTTTAAATATTAAAGAAACAAACGATGACATAGATTTTCTTTTGGGCATCTAAGTATAAAGTAAACAGTCTATTCAAATAAACCTAAACCACGTCAGGGATTTGGTCCAATTTGAACAACCCCCTGAGAGGGATCTTTCTCAATGGAATCCATTTTAACTGTTATTATAGTTATAAAAATCTAAATATATATACCTAAAATAACTAGAAATATTTACAAACTTGTAATAGTGTTTTGGTGTACATGGTAGTTTTATTTTTTTTTTTTTTACCAATGTTTTTTGTTTATTTTTTACCAAATGTGAATACAAATACACCCTTTTAAAATGCTCTGAAAAGCATTCACGTTTTAAAAAGCCAAAAATTAGGCCCACACATCAAGCACTGGTTTTACACATTAATCGGTAAAAAACATTAATCCATTTCATCATATAATTAATAAATATTATTAATCGTTTACACCCTTAATATCACAAAAATAAGAAGAAAAAATGTATTCAAATACCCTATCATATCATAGTATCACATGATAAAAAGAATAATCAAGAATGATTGTTACTGCATTATTGACCTTGTTGATAAATATCTAAAATGGCTTATTTATTTCTGTCAATAAGGTCATAATAAAGCAAATTTATATAATAATTTTAAAATTATTATATTTAGTTAATTAAGATATAAAATAAATAAACAAGAAAGAGATGCCATTGAAATGTCAGTTTTTTTGTTTACTTTATAAAAATTTGTCAATTAAATAAAAAACCAAATACACAAAAAATGCAATACATTATGTAGTATAGTATCATAGTATAGAATACAAGTAGATAAGTAAGACCTCGTTTAAGATGTTGAAAAAAGGCTGATTTGCCCTGTTGCTACCAATGGGGATGTAATGAACATTATTTTTATTAATAAAAATGTATAAATTAAGTAACAAGAGATTTTGTTTTAAGTTTAATGTTAACTGGTTTTTAAAGGTTACTGGCACACGCGGAGGAACTAGAGAATGAAGTGATGAGGGCGTCCATAGAACAGAACGTTGGTTGTGAGGCCAACATGGAGGTCGTTCCTAGTGCTGAATCAGCGACCCCAGCGGATCCTGTGGTCGACAAAGAAAACACCGATATAAACACGTCCAAGAAGGATGACACCGGTGGTGGTGCTCTACTAGCCAAGTCTCTTAAGTGTGACGAGTAAGCGCTTTAAATCTTCTACATATTTCATTTAACACGTTCATGGCGTGCGACTAATTGTGTGGCTCAGAGCAGTGCCTGTAGGGTATATATAGATATATATAGGTATCAAATTAAAGAACGGAAAAAGCTAGGCAAGAGTGGAAAAGTGGGGTAGAACTGCAGAGATGTGCTCTAGAGGGCTAACTAGTTAAAAGAATCTGAACCGTGAGGCTAGGTATTAGAAATAAGGAAGAAGTGTAGAGAGAGCACATTCCAGGGCCGTGGTTCCGCCCCATTCACCCGACCAGCACCACGTTCCTGTAACGTGGTCCGCCATGAACGTGTTAATGCTTGCTTGAAAAACTTAAGCCCCTGGAAGCTACTCTAGATGGGAATATGGCTTTTAGATTTGTAAATGAACTAGTTGTAGAATCACAGCTTTTGAAGCAAAGATGAAAGTTAATGCCATGCTCAAAGATATTTTTGGGGTTTTTTCCCCCCTTTTTTGTCCGATTAAAATGCAGTTTGCGTCCCTTAAATGTCAATTGCATTTGGTGCCTTAAACAGTAATTTCTGCAAGACATAAAGTGTTTATCCCTTTCACACATTTGACCTCTAACACTAGAAGCAAATTCAGGGTGTACAGTTGCACAGATATAAGAAACAGCATGGACTGGATGTATGCACCAACATCAGAACATGTTCTTTTTGGAGTCTGATGTCATATCTGTTATTGATAGCATCAGATGTGGCATAATCTGACCTTGGCATAGGACAAAAAAATACACCTTATTACAATTATTTTTCCAATTACTATACTCATAATATTATATTTTTTAAATCTGACAGCTGGGGGAAATCGAGAAAAAAAAATGGGAGGAGAGTGAATGAGAGCTTGAGATTTTGGCGGGTAATAGGTCGGGCCATGCACAAAAATAAATGCAAACTGTTATTTTTAATTTAATTTTTTTGTTGACGAACAATAATTATAATATTAAAATAAATCGATTTTTAAAAAAGATGGATAAAGTAGGTGTAGAAAAAACAGCAATTACATTTTGGTAGGAAACGTTTCGACCCTAAGTAAGGTCATCCTCAGTCCATTTTAATGACTAAAAAATACATAAAAACAAAACAATCCATCAATCAATTACAAATTCTTTGAAAATTGGTTAAAAATGAGGAAGCTGGTCTATTACAATCGTCCTGTATCACAGGTTCAATCTTATCTTTATTAATACAGTTTTTTAAAAAACATCGTATTACTTACATTGAGTAGTCTTCCTATATAAACTTCCTCTATAAGAGAGCGTCAAATTGAGTCATAATTAAATTAATTAAGTTACGTGAATAAGAAATTTTTTGATTAACTTCAAAAAACACTAATTAAATAAAATTTAAAATTTTTTAAATATTTTTAAAAAACATGTAACATGTAAAGTGATTTAAAATCTGTACATATAAGACAAAACAATTAACTAAAATAAATAACCATTTTAAATATAAAGTGGGGAATGAAATTCAAATAAAAACATTAACAATGAATGACTATATGTTGGAAAGATGTAATTTTTAACCGAGAACCTTCGTTGTATAAAATCAAATTTAAAAATTAAATGGCCTTAAAAAGTTAAATTTNTTTTTTTTTTCTCGATTTCCCCCAGCTGTCAGATTTAAAAAATATAATATTATGGGTATAGTTGTACAATTGAAGATTGTAAACAAAAGGTGAAACTTTATAATATGCATTACACCTTGTGTTAGAAATTGAAGTGTTTTTCATATCTCAGAGCTATCTGTTTGTATGAATGTGTGGCGGACCTGGAATAGCCTTGCTCCTAAAATAAAACGACAAAAAGGTACCACCACCTGAAAAGACACCGAGACTCGACCTCACAGTGGACACAGGGACGGCTTCAAGATCTTCATCTCAGCCCCAGGCACCAGGGTTGGCCATTCCCGCTCCACCACCATGCTCTCCTCTTCGCTCTGCCATGGGCAAAGATACCTACACACGTTCTGGGCGTAGGGTTCGTTTTCCAGACTATTATACTGGCTAGACGCTTTTCTTTAGGAGGGGAGTACTGTGGCGGACCTGTGGAATGGCCTTGCTCCCTTAACCTGGGTTTTTTTTTTGTTTACATTGTATTTTATATTTATTTGTTTCTGTTTTATTATTGATTTAGTCGATTGTGTCAACTCAAACAAAATATAATTAATTCATCGACAGTTTAATTTGTTTCTAATTTATCTTTATTTATATATTGGGTGTACCCTATAAAGGACCCCCATAAATGTATTTTTGGAAATTTCCCCGTGTGTTTGTACTATAATAAAAAGTAGCGTTGGTTGGGAACCAATTGACTGATAACAGTCGACTAATCGGTTGTTTTAAAATATTCATCAGTGGATATCTAGTTTTCATTTGACTGATATCAGTCTGTAGTTTGGAGTTGTATTCGGACATGTATAATAAAATAACGAGTGTCATGCATCTTCTCACCCCTCCTCAGCTCTGAGTCCTTCACCGTTGTTCCCTTCCCTTACCACTCTTAAAAGCAAAAACATCCAATTGAAACATTCAACTTGCGGGTTCAGTCTTAGTCTATATTTTTATTCGTATACCCTATTCCCGCAATGAAACTGTTTTCAGTCGATTGTTTTTTTCCCGAATCAACTTATTCATTCGGTTGTTTTTTCTAGTCGGTTGTCCCAACTCTAATAAAAAGGTTACTTGACATATGTCAGTTATTATATAGCAATCCTACCATCTCTGGTAAATAGTTATTGAAGATTATATTGTTGTCAATTCGTTAACACACTTGCCTTCACAGACTGAAACTACCCTTATAACACTAAAGATCTGATTTAACTCCCTGAAAGCCGAAACATATTTAACATTGATGATCATGTGGAGTAGTTGTAGGCTTCCATGAAAAGTGGACAATCCCTCTCCACTCCAGTAATGGCCAATGTCAAGTTGACTGAGATGTTCATTCTTAAATTTGACCGTTTTGTTACAGGTGTGAAAAGCTCTTCAGGACTAATGCGGAAGTAGAGTTCCACGCAGCCAAAACAGGACACAGCAAGTTCAGCGAATCTACGGAAGAGAAGAAACCCCTCACCGAGGAGGAGAGGCAGACACAACTGAGACTGATCGAGGAGAAGATGAAGCAGAAGAGAAAGGAACGGGAGGAGAGAGAGAAACAGGAGGCCCTCGAGAGGGAACGAAACAGAATAAAAACTGGCAAAGAAATAACTGCCGCCAAGAAAAAGTAAACTGAGCTTCCAGTATTTGTTATTTATAGTAGGATTCTACTAGATAGCGTAGATTTTTACAACTGACACACAGAACACCTCTTATAATATATGTTATGTCTTTCTTTCTATAATGCAGTAGATCCTCGCTTACACGACCCTCAATAACACAACAACCTCAATTACAAGTGCAATTTTCAAATCCCCTTGAGATTGCCATAACACATAATGTTATATTAACCTCTATAACGCGACTATTATTATCCAAACAACCTCAATAACACGGACTTTTTCCAATTCACAGCATAACTCAGAACCTCTATAACAAGTTGTTTTTAGAAATCAACCTCTATAACATGACTCTATACAGGAATAGGTCGACTTTGAACATGTCTAGACTTGAAAACCCCACCCCACCCCACTCTATAACACAACTGATAACCAAAATTAACACGACCCTCAACAAAAAGAACACTTCGATAACAAGACTGTTTCTTTAATCCCATTGAGACACTTCTTATTGAGGTTCTACTGTATATGCAATTTTATCCACTCTTCTGAGACTAATAAGTGAAATTCACATTTTTTTAGTTGTTAAATAGGTACTTCTTTAGATTGTTACTTCCTGTGTTAATTTAGAATATAAAAATGACTTGACTGACTAAATAACTTATTAAAACAAAGGGATATTTAGTCGGGGAACTGTAAATTGCACCATTTTTTTTTTAACAAAGTAAATCAAAGTATGTAAATTGCACCACTCCTGTTTAAAACGAAGTAGAGCAACTTAGTAAATTGCACCACTAAATGTCCCCTAACTTGATGATTGGACTAATGGATTTTGTTACTTTTTGTTACACAAGTGTGATGTTCCTTTGTCCCAAAATACATTGAACTAAATGTCCCTTTGTCTTATTTGATTGTTAGGCTAACAGATATTGCCACTTTCAATAACAGAAGTGTGATATTCCTTTGTCCCAATGTACATTGTATACTAGTGATGCGGTGCATAAAGAACTCGCGTAGAAATGTGTTTTTATATCAACAGTAATGCCTTAATATGTTCTCAATAATGATATCAGGATAATATTTTTCAGCTAAAACCTGGCATTCTTATTCAACCTGAAGAAAGCATTTAAATTATTTTGTCTATTATCATTATTTAATAATATTATCGCAGGCTCGCTACGGTCGCCTGTTTATACAGTATTTATATATGATATGATTAGGCTCGCTACGCTCGCTATTTATCGTAATCATTATTCTATGTAATTGTAGGCTCGCTACGCTCGCCTGTTTTTACAGTATTTTTATATAACTGACAGTATTTATATATGGCTCGCTGCGCTCGCCTATTCTATTCAGCATTTGTAGTCAATATTTATTAATTGTTAATGTAGGCTCGCTATGCGCCTGTTTTTACAGTATTTATATATAATCGGCAGTATTTATATATGGCTCGCTGCGCTCGCTTGATTTGGCATTTTTAGTCAATATTTATTACATGGTTATTGTAGNGGGAACTGTAAATTGCACCATTTTTTTTTAACAAAGTAAATCAAAGTATGTAAATTGCACCACTCCTGTTTAAGACGAAGTAGAGCAACTTAGTAAATTGCACCACTAAATGTCCCCTAACTTGATGATTGGACTAATGGATTTTGTTACTTTTTGTTACACAAGTGTGATGTTCCTTTGTCCCAAAATACATTGAACTAAATGTCCCTTTGTCTTATTTGATTGTTAGGCTAACAGATATTGCCACTTTCAATAACAGAAGTGTGATATTCCTTTGTCCCAATGTACATTGTATACTAGTGATGCGGTGCATAAAGAACTCGCGTAGAAATGTGTTTTTATATCAACAGTAATGCCTTAATATGTTCTCAATAATGATATCAGGATAATATTTTTCAGCTAAAACCTGGCATTCTTATTCAACCTGAAGAAAGCATTTAAATTATTTTGTCTATTATCATTATTTAATAATATTATCGCAGGCTCGCTACGGTCGCCTGTTTATACAGTATTTATATATGATATGATTAGGCTCGCTACGCTCGCTATTTATCGTAATCATTATTCTATGTAATTGTAGGCTCGCTACGCTCGCCTGTTTTTACAGTATTTTTATATAACTGACAGTATTTATATATGGCTCGCTGCGCTCGCCTATTCTATTCAGCATTTGTAGTCAATATTTATTAATTGTTAATGTAGGCTCGCTATGCGCCTGTTTTTACAGTATTTATATATAATCGGCAGTATTTATATATGGCTCGCTGCGCTCGCTTGATTTGGCATTTTTAGTCAATATTTATTACATGGTTATTGTAGGCTCGCTACGGTCGCCTGTTTATACAGTATTTATATATGATATGATTAGGCTCGCTACGCTCGCTATTTATCGTAATCATTATTCTATGTAATTGTAGGCTCGCTACGCTCGCCTGTTTTTACAGTATTTTTATA
>KZ652310.1:165365-177545 GCA_001010745.2 Gerris buenoi
AAAAATGCATTATAAAATTTATATTATATTATTTATTAATTTGACAAACTCTCTTCGAGGAATTTTATGACACACATCTAAATGTTTTTTTGACTTGTAAGTAGAATTTTTTAATTAGTTGTTATATGTATCTCAAAAAAGGAGGAATGTAGAAGAAATATCTTAAAATTTATAATTTCACACTGTTAATATGTATAAAACATGTGAAAAAAGCAGTGTGACTAATTACTGTTAATGTTTTTTTCATTTTTAGAAAACGAAATTTGATTGAAAATGACCTTATAAGGCAGAGAAGGGTCGAAACGTTTCATAATAAATTAATATATGAAAACGAAAAGTTTTTGAGTTATTAATTTTATTTCAACACCTAAAAAAATCCATCAAAAAACAAAAATATAGGATACGAAATAAAGAAGGTGTTAAGAGTAATAACGTCATTAGAAGGTGTATATTTTCTTTCAATATTATGATAAAATTATTATACCATCTTTAATATTCTTTATTTAGTATTTATTATTGCATGGCTCAACAAATGAAGCATTGAATTTAATATTATAATAAATACAGCTACCTACAACACTTTGCAATCAAATATTAGTCAAGATTTTTAAACAAACAACACTTCGCACCTAACATACAACCTTTTGCGTTTATATTAATAGGGAATTAAAAGACTTTACGACATTTTTAAAATTAGTTTTTATTCATATTATTTTTTTTTTAAAAAAAAGGGTATAAAACAAAAGTTACACTTATTTGGGTCATGAATCATTAAAAACAAGTTGTAATATATCTTCCTGATGAGAGCTAATATTGTACTAAGGATAAATCACTACATACGATAATTTACGTTTTAAAAAAGAAAAACAGACAACATTTTGATATTTAACTATATCTCTTATTTGAAAAGCTGATGACTTACGATAATTTACCAGCAAGTGAGGATATCAATATGCAACATTTTTAACCAATAATAAAAATTACGATTTTTTGACAAACGACAATTTGCAGTTTCAGTGACGATATTAAAGTATGGTGATTTTGATTATAGTAAAGTAGTAATGCATTTTTTTAAGTTAAAAGGTGTAAGTGTGAGATTACCTTATATATTTGATGTTCTTCAGACATAACAACGGTGCAGAGATCCAGGCAGTCCTCGTACAGTTCCATACTGTGCAGCAAAGTGTGAAGAAGTGCGATCACCTACTCACACAATAAACAAGTTTTGTTTAAGTATCCCAAAGTTAAAAGTTTAATTCAGAATAAAAACATCTATTACTAGTTATTTCTCTTCTATGGATTAAACCTATGGTGGGCCAACTCTAGCTCGTGACTACCTTCATTCAACAAGGTTAAATATACAGCTTGTGAGCTGCTTGATCTCTACTCTGTGCAATAGCAAATACCTTTGTCCACCAAGAGTAAAGTTCAGTGATAACAGCTTGTGTGCTGCATGCATCTCTACTCTGTGCAATAGCAAATACCTTTGTCCACCAAGAGTAAAGTTCAGTGATAACAGCTTGTGAGCTGCTTGCATCTTTACTATAGCGAATACCTACAGCCACTAAGGTTATGCATAATATGTACCTAAAGAGTAGTATTAAAGGGACATTATTACACAGAGCGCCCTACCCATGGTTGTACCGTCAGGGGCTAATTACATAAATAAGTAAAAGGCTCAGTAAAACTGCAGTTATCAAGCCACCTTAGGAGAAGAAGAAAATGGGGGAGCCTCCCTTGAATTTACTGATTAGACAAAGGGATATCTGATTATACAAAGGGATATCTGATTATACAAAGGAATATCTGATTATACAAAGGGATATCGTCTCTAAAATATATTAATTACAAATAAATGATTAAGATACAAGCTTTTAAATGTATAAATCTTAATTTAAATCAAATTATAATTACTATTTACAAAGGGAGACAGTCAGAGAAAAATAGACTTCAGCGCCGGGATTCGAACCATGGACCTCCCCCTCATTCAAGTATCAAAGTATTCTTCAGTGTAGCTTAACTGGCTAGAGCACCCGCACACAGGAAATGAGGGGGAGGTCCGTGGTTCGAATCCCGGCGCTGAAGTCTATTTTTCTCTGACTGTCTCCCTTTGTAAATAGTAATTATAATTTGATTTAAATTAAAATTTAAACGTTCCGTAGTATGAATATTACCAAAAACTTGAAAATTGAATGTATAAATCTTAAAAATGAACTGAGTTGGCAAATGGATAATTTTTTTCTTAAGTGTATAAATCAAGCAAAATTGTGTCGTCTAGCAATTCTCAGCGGTATACATAACTGCAGATTAGCCCTAAAATATAAATTATATAGATAGAAGTTTTCAAATGTAAAAATCTTAAAAATAAACTGCTTTGACAAAGGGATATAATATCTTTAAATTCAGCGAGATTGTACTGCCAGTCGATTCTTGATAACAGTAGTAGTATAACAGTTCTTTCCGATAATTGATAACAGTAGATTAGCCTAAGGCTCTATTCAAATAAACACCTAGACGATAAAAAAATGAGCTCATTTAGCACATAATCAAGATGTAATATTAGAGTCGAGTGATTACCTCAGGTATGCAGAGAGATCTGAGAGCAGCCAGCTGAGTTCTCCTCTGCTGATCAGAGTCTGAGTCGAAGATATCAACAAGCCAACCTCGAGGAGGGAATACCAGAACGTTGTACAGCTGAGCCTTCACTGTCTGAACAGATCATTAATCAAAAGTATTAAGTCAAGAAGCAACAAAGATTCAAATGTTTTTGGCCAATCTACAAACAACCCCTTTCATATTTAAGGTTTTGACAAGGACATACTGATTTTCATGGGACTTTAAAAACAAAAAATAATTTAAATACTAGGTGGCTCTGCCCCCTACTCGCTTCGCTCGTAAAGATACTACCTCGGAATAAATATGGAGTTCAAATATATATAATAACTTATCTAAATAAAACATACCTAAATAGTGACCCGACAATTTTATCAAAACACTAAAGTTTTAATTATTAACATTACATTTTTGATAGACTTCAAATAGATATAACAACTCATCTAAATAGTGACCGAGACTTTTATCAAAACTAAACGTTATAATTATTAAGATAACATTTATGATTTACTTCCGATAAAAATAAAGGTTTGTGTGTTGATTTGTTAATCTTTATATAGATTTAATAACTTGTTGTGTATTGAAAGCTGTCACTTTTTGATTAAGGCATGTAAACAAACAATGCGCTTTCTTTATTACGCCGTCCCGTGTTTTGTTTATTGCCTCGGGAATGACAGTTCCCCGTGTCATTCTTGAGCGGAATTTACTATGAGAAATGAGAACCTCCCCTTTCTCCCCCCGAGAACCTCCCCCTAACCCCTCTTATCTCTATCGCACTCTTACAAGCAGTTAATTATATATCACTCTCTCTGAACTTGTTTGTTTACAAACGTTTTTAATAATATAGATAGATAATTAGACTGATTAGTATAAAGTTCACAGACTACCTGGCACAAAATAACAGAGCGAAATATTGTTTACACCTTGGATTGAATAATTTTCAGTCCGTGGCAATGAAAGAGAGGTGGTAACCCTTTGAACTCTATAGGCCAGTAGTACTCCACCTACTGTATATTGATTCTTCATGCCCATTTACTGGCCTCTGTGTCTACCTCCACAACCCATTAGCCTGATATAATGGTGGGTGTATAAAAGGAATAGAAATGATTTTGCATTTCTAAATACTGATCCCCAGAATGAGAGAAAAGATTGATAAATACATTGTTTATAGAGAGATAACAATAGAGGCTCTACCTCCAAGAGAGGCACTTAACAAGAGTGGCTCTACCCCACTTTAAGGTTAGAGAAAACAGTAAAATTAAAATGTCAATGGTTCTAAGCAAGATATCAAAAATCTAAGTACAGGCTTCATTCCCAATTTTAATTCTGCACAATTGGAGCCCTATTTCAACCTCCTACGATAAATGGTACAGGCGCCATTTCACTACAACGACAAAACTCGTATTGAAATAGTTGTAGTATTTATTGTAGTAGGGAGTTGAAATAGGACTCAAATTGTGTGGAATTAAAATTAGGAATGAAGACTGTACTTAGATTTTCGATATCTTGCTTAGAACCAATAAAATTTTCATTTTAATGATTTTTCTAACCTCAAAGGGCGGTAGAGCCTTAAGGGTTCAAAGGGTGTAATTATAGAAAATGCAAATATTGATACAATGTGAGAAGTTCCCAGATTTTAAAGTGGGAGTATGTATATATACTCAAATTTAAAATATTTTCAATTAAACTTATGTTCTGTCACACATTCAGATTAATGACACGAGGATAAAGCATCTTCCTCAAGACTTTAACAAGTTACTTCTTGGAAAATGACAGATTTTAAATATATGATCACAAAATCAAAAACCTCCTCCCACTGAGCTTATCACACATAGGTATCGCGACTAATTGTGTGGCTGAGAGCGGGGGACTGTGAGGTATATATGGGTCATTCTCCAAATTCGGTGCTATTTGGTCTTCAAACTTTTTCGGAAATTTATGTCGAGTTCTTAAACTTTTTTTGCTCTTATTACCTTTATACGATTCTGTTAGACAACCTCATGAAGCAGGCACACACTTAAATTCATAGTTTTTTAAATATACTCAATTAAAAAAAGTCATAAACTAGGGAGTGACACATAGAGCTAGGGAGTGACAAAATTATATATGTGCACTATCATTACTGTATAAAATTGCCTTTTTTAATCAAATAAAACATGGCACATTAAAACAAAAACTTTAACTGCATAAAAACATACATCATAATGTCTTTAAAGTAAATAATTATTTAATTTTGACTTCAATCTTACATGACAAAAAAAACAAAAAAAAAACTTACTACAAAGTAGGAACTTTAGTTTACATTTAAGCCAAGACAAGACGGACAAGTACGAAGTGCAGACGTAAAATCAGCCAATGGCATTTTTCATCGCCCAGCTAGGGGAAATTGTGTGCTGGACATACTGCGGGCAAAGTATGCTGCCTAAGCAATATTAGGATTATTTTTTATTTTTAAAATGTATTGTGTCGGCAACTGTCAAGTTGTTGTCAGTTGGGTTTTTGTTATAAAAAAGTGAAATATAATTTGATTTAAAGAGTGCGTGAACTAGATTCCTTAATAGTTTTTATTTTTATTTTATTTCCATTAAATTCCATTGTTATGTAATTAGGTAAACTCTTTCCCTATGGCACCTTATTTACTTGGGTACATACCAATAAGTATGTACCCAAGTAAATAAGTACCCTATAGGAGATATTTTATATGAAAATTAAATATTTGTCCCTTTCTAGCCGTCATGGTCACTCCCTAGCTCCTATAAATGTATATTGAGGCTAGGGAGTGACTGCCTAGGGAGTGACAAATCAACTATGTTTTATTTTTCCAGGCAAGAATAGTTAAAAAATAAATAAATAGTACTTAGCTATTTATAGAGGGTTAGAAAAAGTACAAGACTACGTTAAGTACAAAAAGAAAATCTTGCCTGTTTCAATTTTGATACGGCCTAGGGAGTGACCGTCAATAAAAATACTGTGACACTTTCCACTCCTATTCACATACGGGAAGCAACAGATAAGGTTATAGAATAAAACAAAGTGGCTCACGTGCTTCATATTTTATTAGTGTTACCACCACGCTAGTTTTTAGCATGAAATTTCCTTTTCTGAGAACGTCAGCGGGACTTTATAAAACTGGCTAGGGAGTGACACCAAACCATGTGACAGAGATAAAACATGTTGTGATAACTGATCTCTTTCATCTAGAGTTCTAATTCTTTTTTAACTCAACACTTGTAATGTTGCTGAGAAGAATGACACCCAATTTTTAGGTGTACAGTGAAAGAAATAGCTGCTATTAATTTTATAATGTAAAACCTGGGCTTTGTGACAGGGCTAGGGAGTGACAATATGAATATAATATATTTTTATATTAGGTAACTATACATTTTAAGAACTTCAAAGTGAAAAGGAAATGCTGATCATAAAAAGACCAACAAAAGAAAAAATAAATAAATATTACTCAGGCATTAGTTTTTTTTTAAATCGCTCTGTGACTGAAATAGCACCGAATTTGGAGAATGACCCATATAGATATATATAGGTATCAATAATTAAAGAACGGAAAAAGCTAGAGGAGAGCGGAAAAGTGGGGTAGAACCGTAGAGATGTGCTCTAGAGGGCTAACTAGTTAAAATAATCTGAACCATGAGGCTAGGAATTAGAATTAAGGTATATGTGTAGGGAGAGCACATTCCAGGGCCGTGGTCCACCCCATTGACCCGACCAGCACCACGTTCCGGGAACGTATTATTAAATTAAGTTTAAAAGAACAAAAATTATCACTAGAGTTTTTAAATTTTAGCTCTTTAGCAAACGATTCCAGCGCTATGAACCAAAGAGATTATGTGCTTACCCTCGTTGTAAGGGTTTGGAGATGTACCTA
Organism: Gerris buenoi; assembly: GCA_001010745.2. Taxonomy (NCBI): domain Eukaryota; kingdom Metazoa; phylum Arthropoda; class Insecta; order Hemiptera; family Gerridae; genus Gerris; species Gerris buenoi. Next base: position 171,859 of record KZ652310.1, read on the forward strand.
CGAAACTCTAAAAAAACACATTGGCATGCCAGAAACACAAAAAGTTCACCTTGGTCACATGGTCGATGGTAGCCTTCCAGGTAAGATGCTTGTCGTTAATAACTCGAGTGCTTTCCCTGATGCTCACTTGCTTGGTCAGGTCGCTAAGTTGCTCTAGATTTTCAAGTTTTGCACTAGCCGGCTTCGAATGAAGCATCTTGAACCAATCTGAAAATCCCTCATGAGCATCCTGTAATTGTAAGACCGCATTATAACTAGTCGAATACATTTTTAACAATTTAATCTTAAAATTTAACATAATAGAGTGGTTAAGGCCAGGTTAGCAAGAGAACTATACTCTTTTTACAATTTTAATTGTAACTTTTGACACACTGGGAAAATCTTGAGGGGAGAAAATGAATTTAAGAGGGTCGGGCCAACAAGGCAAATAAAAATATATTATATGTACTGGACCCACCCAACTCGCAGGCCTAGTAGTTTATGTTTTGTCTCATATAGGTTAGTCATTCTGAGTGTCTAAAGTTAATACTAATTATCTTCAAATGACGTTATTACTCTTAACACCTTCTTTATTTCGTATCATATATTATTACTGTTTGATGGATTTTTTAGGTGTTGAATTAACTTTAAACAATCAAAAACTTTTCGTTTTCATATATTTTTTATTCTGAAACATTTCGACCCTTCTCTGCTTTATAAGGTCATTTTCAATCAAATTTTGTTTTAAGTCAAAATAACATTTAGATGTGTGTCATAATATTCCTCGAAGAGAGTTTGTCAAATTAATAGATAATATAATATAAATTTTACAATGCATTTCTCTACTCCAACTACACAGTCTGAATATTAATAAACGTTTTAAATTTTTAAAAAAATTACATGAATTAACAATAACAATTTAACATAAATATCACAGATATTAAGGACATGGTAGAAAAGTATACCTTCTACCATGTCCTTGTAATCTAAATGTTATTTTGACTTAAAACAAAATTTGATTGAAAATGACCTTATAAAGCAGAGAAGGGTCGAAACGTTTCAGAATAAAAAATATATGAAAACGAAAAGTTTTTGATTATTTAAAGTTAATTCAAGACCTAAAAAATCCATCAAACAGCAATAATGTTAATACAAATTGTAAAAAGAGTATAAAACCCTTTTACTGAAAAAATGTAACCCAGGATTTATGATGAAATGATAGAACACTATATTAAAATACGAGTAACGTTTTACCTTAGTTCAAAGGTACTCTTAGAAAAGTAAACAGGTTAACAAATAAAGACAATAACAGTAGTGGATTAAAAAATTATACTTCTTCATTAATTATTAAATTCTAAATTAAGAGGTGGTTTTTTTTCTAGCACACTACCCTTAAAAAAGAAAGTTATACTTATGTCAGAATAAAATTTAAAGAAAACAACTTGAGGTCTACAAAGATCTGTAATTTACCTTTTTTTCAATTCTGGAGAGCTTTTTCAGGGGAAGACTTAGACATGGACACTATGTATGTACCCACATACATAGTGTCCATGTCCTTTGAACAAACTGAGTTAGTCTTGTATCAACCCAAACTCATATTGGTTGTCTTAAATCTGGATAGATTCCAGACAACCAAAGGCTTCAATATAAGTAAAGTATTTGTTGGTAAACCATGTCCTCAAAACTCTAATATCATGGATTATTTATCAAACAACCATGAAAGTGTTGATCATGGTTTTCTAGGCTGGAACAGCCAAGTTACAGTCTGTGCCAAATGAGAGTTAGTGCGTTGACAGCGTGGGAAAAACTAGCAAATGGGGTGGGGAGCCAATAAGAGCTCAAGATTTGCCCTCTGGATAACCATATAAGAAGGTGAATGTAGTGGCTTTATTTTTCCTTCAGAGGTTGGCCAATCTGGGTGTCACTCGATTTTCTGCTCTGTCAACACACTAACTCTTGTTTAGTACAGACTTGTTTTTTAAGTGAGTTAGCACCAGCTGATGCTAACTCACTAAATTAACTGCACCAGCCATTTTTTTGAGAATCTCTCCAATCTTGTTTAAGGAATTCTGGGTGAACATTGAGTGTACCCCAGTCTGGGAATTGAACCCAGATTTGTGAGCTCACATGTCCAAGTGGTAATCAAGACTGGTGCCGTTTAATTTTCATGATAAGAGAGTAACTACTCTCCTACATGACCCGCCCAGACATGTAAGTTTCAATATATTTTCAGCAGGTACATATTCCTAATAGACTTTCACAACCAAAAGTATACCACGCAAGAAATAAAAAAGCATATTTAGCATTTACTAAAAAATAATTGTCAGCTTATTAAGAACAGTAAAATAATGAACATTTTAAAAGCATTTTGTCTCACCAGATAAGCTTTGTAAGCCAGGTATTCTGTGATGGCAGAGTTAACTTTAGACGGGAGATTGTCAGTCTGCATGCATCCCTTATCATCCATATGGCAATTATACTGTGACATTATCACATCCACAGAGTCTCCAGGGATCTTGAACAAACAAAACAACCATTTAAACAAACCGGTATGCTGTTAAGAGTAATTTAACAAAGGTAACGTCTAAGGTAATCATCTTCACATTGAGCGCCATAAAGGTGACATGACAGATAGGAGTTACTTCTATTGTGGAGAGGAGGCAAGAACAGCCCCTCATCTAAGAAGTTGAGTATTCTGACAGCAACAACCCAGGAAGGCCTTATGTTCTTACAGTTTTCTCAGTTATTCCAATATGGCAGGTGAACACAAGTTTAACCAGGTCCAGGATTAGTCAGAGAGAATGGAGTTGGAGTGTCTTTGTTTTGCTCAGAGTGGGCTACTTTTAGGTAGCTAAAGTAGTGAGGATACGCTTCCACCGTCCTCACCCTAGACCTTCAGTACTACTGTAACAATCCAACTGGAAACATCAAGCTCCAGTCTTCATGTACCTTTCTTCTTAAAAATTAAAATTTAACAACTAGTTATAGAGTTTTACTACAGTATTTTATTTTAAACTATAGTCCACAAATAATGCAGAAGAGGGTTTTTTAAGACTCCTAGCATGTTATATACAGAGAAAAATTTTAATTGTTGTTCTTTCTACAAAAAAAAAAAAAAAAAAAACTATAAAAATTATAGATAAAAAGAGCTTTTTGTATACTACGTTTTTAAATTTTCTGTTGAATCGTATTTAATGTTAATAATATAATTATCTTTGTTATATGTAATGTTAGTGGAAAAACAAATAGTTCCGAGTTTATTTACTTCACGTAAATAACAATCATCTAGAGAGCTGATATTAAACCTATATAAGGACAAATCTTTGTACAACGGATCCCGCCTACACCGAATCTAAACCGTGTCATTGATATGCCCCCGAGTAGGGACAGCAAGAAAACAAAAATGTGTACAAGAAAAGAAGTACAGATGCAGAAAAATTAAACTGAACTCTAGGATACAACACTCTAGGTTGACACACGTCAATTAATTTATTTCTTTGTTTACGTTTCCTTTTTCGCTGTCATTCAATGTTTACCTCTAATAAAAAATCACAAATTTGAAACCCGTCAAAATGAAGATTGTAAATATGGGACATGTCAAAACAAATAAAATAATACGGATTTTTTTCTGAACTAACTTTCCATACAGCAAAATTTGCTGAAAACGAATTAAATTCTGCTAAAAGATGGATGAAAGTATTAAAATTATGCATTGTCATCGTGTTCTGAGGTATTCAAAAAGTTTCAAATGTCTAGCTACTCGGGTAGTTAGTTAAAAATCGATTGCAAGATTTTTACTGGACAAACAAACAAACAAGAAAGCAAGCTAATAAAAACATAGTAAAATATATGAAACTCACCATACAATTTTTTTTTTTTTTTTTCCAACACCCTCATTTCGACATTTGTTTTTAAAATTGAAAAAAATGAAAACTTTTAAGTAATTGTTAAATATTCTTTTCTTACTCTTCAAGTACTGATATTTAAGAGGGGGATGATTTATATTTATATATTCAAAGAAGGAACAAGAATAATTGATATAATACACCGTCGACATACACATAGTTAGTAATACCTTAGCATGTGCTCTCCTAGCAGCGTCAACCTTTCCCTGGGATATGAAAGCTCTTACGATGGTGTTGGTTTCAACCAGAGCATCAGGTCGCTGATCTGAGTAGAACATCATCCAGTCTAGTGCATCCATCCTCATCACATCGCTGTCCGTTGTCTCCTTCGTCAGGCTCTCATACTCATCACCAATCTCGTTAACTCTCTTCCTATAACGTACCAAAAATGAATAAATCATGCTTCACACATTCAAAATATATCAAATACAGTAGNACTTGCTCAAGATCAGAGCCGTCCAACAGGTTCGACATGGTTTGGATTAGATCGGCTGATCTGTCTAGGCACACCAATTCCTGTACAATTCTCACCGCTGAATCAGCCTCGGCTTTCAATTCTGACGTGGCTTTTAATTTGTTAAAAATCTCTTCCAACGTTAAGCTAAAAATTTTGCAAACATTAATTTAAAATAGAGTTTCAGGTCTCTGATCTGAGTAGAACATCATCCAGTCTAGTGCATCCATCCTCATCACATCGCTGTCCGTTGTCTCCTTCGTCAGGCTCTCATACTCATCACCAATCTCGTTAACTCTCTTCCTATAACGTACCAAAAATGAATAAATCATGCTTCACACATTCAAAATATATCAAATACAGTAGAGCCTCGATAAGAAGTGTCTCAAGGGGATAAGGGAAACAGTCTTGTCATTGAGGTGCCCTTTTAGTTGAGGTTCGTGTTATCAAGGTTATTTTGGCTATCAGTCGTGTTATCAAGGTTAATGGGCGGGGTTTTCAAGTCTAGACTTGTTCAAGATTGACCCATTCCTATTGTAGTTGAAAGGTGATCCCTTAATAATTATGTTGTTGAAAAGTTGGGTCAAAAGGGATGTATAAAAAAAACAAACAAACTCTCCTAGCTCATTCTCTTTGCTATATTTTGACTCTTGCTTGAGTCATTATCAAGCATCTATAACACAAACAAAAACAACCACAACAATATCAATCATTTTATAAAACTGAGTAATCTTTACTCTACTCTTTCGAGTAATAATGATAATTAATTAGAAAACTTTTAAAGACAATCAAAATTCTTACCATCTATATTTGCTAAGAACTAATAATATAGATATAGACAAATATAGATGGTAAGAATTTTGATTGTCTTTAAAAGTTTTCTAATTAATTATCATTATTACTCGAAAGAGTAGAGTAAAGATTACTCAGATTTATAAAATGATTGATATTGTTGTGGTTGTTTTTGTTTGTGTTATAGATGCTTGATAATGACTCAAGCAAGAGTCGAAATATAGCAAAGAGAATGAGCTAGGAGAGTTTGTTTTTTATACATCCCTTTCGACCCAAATTTTCAACAACTTGACCCATTCCTGTATAGAGTCGTGTTATAGAGGTTGACTTCTCAAAACAACTTGTTACAGAGGTTCTGAGTTATGTTGTGAATTGGAAAAAAATCCGTGTTATTGAGGTTGTTTGGATAATAGTCGTGTTATAGAGGTTAATTTAACATTATGTTTTATGGCAATCTCAAGGGGATTTGAAAATTGCACTTGTAATTGAGGTTTTCATGTTATTTAGGGTCGTGTAAGCGAGGTTCTACTGTATATATATTAAGAGGAAAAATCTTT
>KZ652310.1:192682-206808 GCA_001010745.2 Gerris buenoi
TTTATACAAATCTACAGTTTTAATCCGATCTCGATGAAAATTTGCACACTTGCCCTTAAAAGTAAGGGGAAAATCTCTGTCTACATAAATTTTCGAAATTTAAATTTTGGTACACATAGGGGTACGGGGTACAAGTAATGGATACGGGGTCTAAGTAATTACTTTAGGAGTCATTGTTGTTACTTACAGTTTTGTCATACTTTCATTTAAGAGGGGGTAAATTTGGGATATTTTCAAATTATTTTATCACCTCATATTCAATTTCACCGCAGAAATGCATAAAACCGCTGTTTTGAGAGGTCATATTTTCAAAATTTTCTGGGTTCAAAATTTTTGTTTAAATAATATTGCATAGTGGCTATTGATTGATCTATTTAATCTACAATGATTAGGTGCACAACTTTTATTGTATTACGATTACTATTTTTTTAAATTTTGTTTCAAAAGAAAAATGTGTACATATCATCCTTTTTGCCAACGAACTACACCATAAGTCTACTTTTATGACAAATGACAAAGTATTAAAGTCAAATGTCACCTCAGAAATGCATAAAAGCTGCTGTTTGAGAGGTCATATTTTCAAAATTTTCCGGGGGAGGGCCCCCAGACCCCCCGGAGGAGGGGGGTTGTCCCGGTTTTTACATTCAGAAATCTGGCAACCCTACTTTTTAAGTAACTTACTATATTTAGAGACTAAAAATAGTATAATTTAGAACAGATCTAAAGTCATAGTGACGTATTGGTAGTAACAATATACAAATACCTAACGGTAGTATTCTAGGGTTAACACAAATTCCTAAGCATTCTTTAACTTGGTTTTGGTAATTAGGTTTTGTTAAAACCACAACTTAGATTAGGTTATTTCCAATTCAGGATGGAACAGCTTTTATCTATTTACTCATGCCTGCTTGGTTGAAATTATCCTATTTCTACGATTAGCAGATATAATAAATTTAGATGTAAAAGCTAATAAGCCTTTTAGAAATATACTTAGCCAAAAAAAAAAAAAAAACTAAAATAATATATTTGAGACATAACACATCATCAGCCAAATGTCAAAAAATCTTGAACTAGATAACTGAAAATTCTTTGGTGGCTGGATTCTAGAACTAAATTTTTATAACATCTAAGACCGGCAAACTCCTTCTGCCACAAGAAATTAAAATTAAGAAATGAACATGATAAACAACAAGAACACAACTGATATACAGAAACCGTAACAAACAAAAGATAAAAAAAAATCTTACCTCCTTTAAGTTAATGCACTGGATTATCGATACAGCATAAGAATTGAGGGATAAGCTTGTAAATGGTCACATTAACATTAAACTCAGGAACAAAACTAACTGGAAATTAAACTTCAAAAATAATTTTAAAAGGAAACAAATTTACAAACAAAAATAAATATCGTGCTTGGCGGTCTGGGAGGTTTTTTTTTCAAATCTTAACCTGACATGTGATGAGGTTATGAACTGCGGTGTAAGGTTTTCTTTTGTTTTGGCGCCAAAATTCATCTTTTAGAACATCGGACAGCTGACAGCTGACATTCATCGTTCATCGTTCTGGTTCTGACATTTGTAGTTAAACTTTTTCCAAGTTTCTTGATTGCATTTACACAATTATTTGTATATAATAATTATTTGTATATAATAGAGACTATTAATAGCAATAAAGAAATACATTTACAATGTGGGGTGATAAAGCTTTTGCCTTAATAAAGGAACTTGATCGTGCACAAGACACAATGCCTCCGTTCGATGTAAGTTTGTATTTATTTCCTTTTTTTCTTGATTATAAAATGTTGCATACTATTAAATATTCATTTTAAACGATTCGTCAACAAATTTAATGAATTGTATGATTTTAAGAGTAGTTCTTTTGAATCTACTCTAGCTCCACAGAAGTATGTAGTTTATTTGTTTCTTTATGTTTTTAATTACATTCATGACAAATTTTTATTTTGGTAAAATTGAAGAATAGGAGACGGTTTGTAGTGGAAAAGTGGTGGGCTTCACTCCAACGGATTTTGTACAATATTATACAATCTTACCCACTTACTTAAGCCTCAAATACACGGGGCGTGTTTACAAGCCAAAAGCCGGCGAGTGCGCTAGTTGTCGTGCCACACGAAACGCTCAGTAGCCAAGTAGCTTGCGTGTAGTAACCACGTGGTGCTGTGACATTGTCCTGTTTGTGTTGTAAAAAGCTGGCGAGTGGCTTGTAAAGTCGCCGGCAGATTAACTTTTTCTAGAGCTTTTTTAGTAGCAGCTAATGGAGCGAGTGCATCTAGTCCACTGGGCTATTTTACGAGTTGCTTGTATAAAAGCCGGCTTGTAAACTCGCCTCGTGTACTTGAGGCTTTATTACACATCATAATGTAATCTATCAAATGTGTAAATCACATTACTACTCCTATAATAAAATATGCATTACAGTCTTCACACAACTAGAATTAGTGCGTTGACTGCGCAGGAAAAACTAGCAAATGGGGTGAGGTTGGTGAGGAGCCAATGAGAGCTTTAGATTTTCCCGGACAAAAGGTCGGGCCAACTAGGCAAAGATAAATGTCTCTAGTGGAGGGGAGAGGCCCTCTGGATAACCGTTTAAGAATGCTTCGTAGTGGCTTTATTTTTTCCCCCAGAGAGGTTGGCCAATCTGTGTCTCTCAATTTCCCACGCTGTCAACGCACTAATTCTAGTTGTGTGAAGACTGTAGAAACATGCAGTTAAGGAAAATTGCTTGGAGCAATAAAATGCAGTATCCAAACTCTAATGATTACTAGAAAAACATTTTAATAGAAGGCTTCTTTGATTTTATCAAATATTCCCTGAATTCAAGTTTGCCTCCCCAATACTCTGAATCTAGCTATTAAGAGATGGGTTTTATAGATTATACTGTGACTTGGTGACAATTTTATTTTCAATATATGCATTGGTATCTGCAAATGAAGGGAAGGCATGCCAATGTTAAAATTAAGTCACTAAGAAATGTTTCTGATTAAGTTATGTTGTGAAAGTTAACAAATTCAAGTTACATGTATCTCCTATTAAAGTTTGAGTTTATTTAGAGCATATTTCTATTTGTTCATTTATTTATTTTTTTCCAGGACGATTCAGTCAGGATTATCATCGAAGAATGTAAAGTTCTTAACCAATATATTGAAGAAATTATGTAAGTATTTACTTTTAAATTTTCATAGTTTATAGAAGTTTCCCTTAAGCCGGCTTTACACCTTGCGATTTGTCGGTGCAATCTGGTCAAAACGATAAATCGCACCGATATATCGTAAGGTGTAAATGGAAATTGTACAACGATATCGGGGTTGGGGTTGGATCGTTGATCGAATCAAAACCTATTCAATCTGTGAGATTGGCCGACAAGTCGGTGCGTGTAAAGGGAGGTTGTACAACCTGCCGGCCAACCCCTTACGTAAAGTAAACAAAAAAGAAAGATTGGGTCGGAGATCAGGGTAAGAAATCGGTGTAGTGTAAACGCTCCCAGGTTGCAATGATATATCATGCGATTTATCGTTCCTTCAGATTGCAGCGACAAATTGCAAGGTGTAAAGCCGGCTTTAGTCTAATAAAATTTATTGGGCAGTAGAGGTGGGCCAGTTTTGTACACATTTTTTTAAATGGAAATAACGTAACAGTACAGGGTACGGAAACCGAGAACGGTAACGTAAACAAAGAATAGAACTGAATTGATGACGCAACTTAATGAAGAGTTATAGTTATAATATAATGCTTAATTAAAACCTAATACCTTAGGAGTTATTGATACAGTTCCCGCTCCGTTAAAAGTTATAATATAACACTTCATAGGAGCAGAGTACAACATCGTTGCTGCCAGGCGGAATATTCATGAATTAGCAAGAGTTACTCGATTACAGGTATTTTTCAATATTAGGTTATCTGAGGAACAGTTCCCTCACAATAACAGGTTATTTTTAACTGTTACGTTATTTTTGACATACTTCTATCGGGTAGGGGTACTGTGTTCTGTATTTTTACAGAAAAATGTATTGAGTGCATGTTTGTTTTAATGTGGGTTTGATTTATTTTAATGACCTACACTAAACTACCTTGATTACCCTCTAATAAAATACTTGTGTTACGTTCAAAGGGGCACAACCTTCGATGCTGACACCAATAATTTTATGGCTGGAGTCAAGACGAGGCAGGCTGCCATCGAGAGAAGCAAACGCTGTCTCCTTGCTTACCTGTGAGTTCAATCGATTTTATGTATTAAACCGTAATAAGAATAAATTAGATATTTTTCCATAATGAAGGGAGCCACATTATTGCTTGGATTTCCACTTAAGCGAGCAGTCCCTTGTTAACGGAAATACACCATAGTAATCTATAGTATATGTGTATTTTGTTGTCTATTTCAGGTATAGAAGATTAGAGAGATTACGAGAGCTAAGGTGGGAATTTGGTAGCATTCTTCCTCCAGAAATAAAAGCCAATCTCAACCAATCTGAAGTAAGTTACCTTAATATCTTGATACTTTGTTGTGTGGTAGAGTGGTCATAAAAAGTTAGTCCAAAACAGGACATTGGAATGGGGGGGGGATCAAGCTATTGCTGCCCTCAAACGAAAGGGGCGGTAGTTCTGGGCCTAGGGAAATTTTAGTAATTCGTAATTCCCCCTACTCATTTTGTATTTATTTGTTTGTTTACATCATTTGACAGATTAGGGAGGTTATGGTTTTTATATTTAATATTTGTTTTGATTTGTTTTATTTGAGTGTCGTTTTGTAACGTGTAATTTAATTATTCTTTATGTATTAATAAAATCTGTTAAAACCTACACTTAACTAAGTTTCTTGGAAAACTAACTTACAAATATATACATTATTTTAAAATTTTCTCTTTCAAAATCAATTGTTAAAGCACTATTTGGCTTCACTTATTTATTACTGACCGATTTACTTACTTTTATTTTATACTTTTCTTTTTACTGGATCCTTTATATAAACTAGGATAGGATTTGTACAATATATAAACAATTTCAGTGGTATACAATTTGTGTTAGTGAGAGACGCCAAGGGATGTGTCACTCAAGCGTGACGCATAGGAACTGTTCCAACATCAGACAGTTCCTATGTGTCACTCAAGCGTGACGCATAGGAACTGTTCCAACATCAGACAGTACATCACAAAGATGTTTGCTCGGCATTACGCAATGTCCTGCATCGTTTCGTCGCGTCCGACAGTCAGTAACATGTTATCAGTATCGAAGTGAATAACCAAGATTCACTTGATGATGAGTGAATATCACACTGTTAATAAGCAAACCGTTCATAAATAAAACATTTAGGCAACCGATGCCTTCAAAAGCTTAAAAGTCTAATTTCACTGTCAAAACGGGACGTATGGTCAAAAAAAAGTCGAAGATGAAGTCAGGGGACAAAAAACAGAATATATTTATTTCTACCTAACTGATCCATTAAATTGTTATTACACCAAGAGTCACAAACTCATGCCTCCCTAGTGAGGAAGGTCTTGTCTCCTACCTCTCTTTGTCTGTCGGTATGGAATCTGTCTAATAGATACAACATACATTGAATCAATTTATTTTTGTAGGTGGAATGGTTCGGAAAGTACAACAAAGCACTGGCTTTCTACATGAAGTCAGTGGGAGGTAAGTGTGGACTCGACCTCACCCAGAATATGGATCCACCCAAACAGCTCTTCATCGAGGTAAACTCCTTACTTATTTAAGGTGCGTTTACACCTGACACTTCTCTCCGGCAATAAATGTCAAGTGTCAGACAGAAATTGCTTAAGTTTTATGTCGGAGATATATGTCTGACACTTCTCTCCGGCAATAAATGTCAAGTGTCAGACAGAAATCGCTATGAGTGTTTACATCTATGAGAAATTGCTTGAGATTTAGGTCTGACACTTCTCGCAATGAAATTTGCGTCGTACTTCCGCGATATCTCTCAGAGGAGTTTGAATTTTCAAATAATCGGTGTTTACATCTGTTGGTATAGAAGTGTCGACACTTATAGCTGAGAGTAGAAACATAAATCTCAGGCATCAATTTTTTGGTGTTTACACTACTGTGATATCTGTCTGACATAAATATCATGCAATAAATGTCAGGTGTAAACGCACCTTTAGTTTTATTTCATTGATTGATTGCCCTGTTGTCTTAGATAAGCTATAGGGTCTGATGAGATAAGATCCCTGTTAAGTAAATTTAGCCTATGACTTCTCAGTGGAGGACAACTCTGCCTCTACATCTACTGTTTGCTACCAAGTCATTCCAGGTCTTCCTCACCTTAGGGTTCCACTCCATTGCTTGCTGTGAAATGTTTTATATGTAATCTAGTTCAGTGTCCTATCCATCTCCATTTACTTCTTAGAATTTCAACTAAAGATTTTTTTTATTTTAAGTATTTTCTGCTATAGGTCAGAGATAATGTTTGCGTTTAGTCAATTGCATTACCAATAAGGTATAAATGTCCGTTTACAAGCAATGTCAAGAAGATTAAGAGTGCAAGTGGAGTAGATATCAATAGAATAATGAACAACTGGAAAGCCTCTCCTCAGAATAATGTTTATTTCTCAAAACTATATAGCTTTCGGCCTCTCGGCCATCATCAGTGACGGTAAAAGAGTAACAGAGAGTCAGTTTTTTGTCTTTCTTGTGACTCCACGTAGGGTTTTTCCTTTACCTTTTACCGGCATTGATGATGGCCCAAAGGCCGAAAGCTATATAGTTTTGAGAAATAAACATTATTCTGTGGAGAGGCTTTTTTTTCCAGTTGTTCATTATTCTATCAATGTCAAGACTTACTTAAATTAGGGGATAATTTTAAAAACCACTACTCTCCCCACTAGATTGCTAAAATAATGATAATTTGTTTGTTTAGGTTCGATGCATAAGTGACTACGGTAAACTGGAATTGGAAGATGGAGAAGTAGTCATGTTAAATAGAAACAGTCAGCATCTTCTTCCTCGCTCAGTCTGCGAACCTCTCATCAGGCAAGGAGTTCTGCAGCATATCCTCTGAATGTGTCTTATCCTAACTCGGCAAGTCAGTCAAACTCAATCAAACAACGAGTCAATATATCAGCTGAGAATCTTAAAGGGAATTTGAAAATGTATATTATTTAAATTCAGATACTTTCTGGGTAAAAGAGGTCACTTTGGCTGACGGCCCATGTGAAAGATTTAGTAAAAATGCTAAACTGTGTTGTAAAGGCAACCCCAGTTTTGATGTATTCAAAGTGCTCCATACCTCCTGTCAGTTGTGTTGGTAATATAACTCCCTTCATCCGATAACTGCCATAATAGGGATAAGCCATTGAATAATTTATATTTTTTCCTTAAGCCAGGTGCACACTGGAGACAAAACAGTCTGCAGACTGTTTCCAAACTGTTTCCAAACTGTCTTGGTTGTGTCTGCCTTGTCACACTTGTGTCACTACAGCCTTGCACAGCACACTGGAGGCAAGAGAGTTGCATATATTGTACCCAGCAAAACGGATCTCGTGGAAATTGCTGAGATTTGTTTGACAGTCTGTGGACAGAAATATTTTAGGACATCTCCTAGGCTGGTCGACTCTTTTTGTCTTTCACCTGTCTCTTTGCCTCCAGTGTGCACACTCCCATATACTGTATAAGCCCTTGAGGTAGTGACAAAACAGTCTGTGGGCAAAAAGACTCCTGTGTGCGCCTGGCCTTTAAGAGTAATCGATAACAAACCTCGGGGTGTGGCGATTTTCATTCCCTTTGAAGTTTAAACCATACATAACTTCTTTATTTTGTTCGTACTGTACCTAAAGGTGTCAATGTTTTTAGAGACGACCACAGCTAGCTCTGGGTGAAGCCTTTAGTTTCCCTCCAAGTGATGGATTCCACTTATTTTAGACCCTCATTTCTTTTCTACTTCATCCTTTAAGGCCTGTTTACACTTTGATTAGTGCGAGTGTTTAGTGCAAGTGTTTAGTAAAATAACTAAATCCGTTTGGAGACGATGTGTTTATTGATTAGTGTTTAGTAATTTTGCGAGTGAACTGTTAACTGCTTAGTAGACTTGCACTGTTTAGTGGATCTGCGAGTAGGCCTCCTCTCTCCAACCTAAATGTCAGGGTTTTTTATTTTATAATTATACCATTTAAAAGTAAAAATGTTTAATTGATTGGTCAAAAAACTGTCACAATGTGTCAAAAATCAACAAAACACTACCCCTTCCACACAAAAAAATTAAATGTTCAATAAAATATAAAATTTTCCTCAAAATAAAACAACATCCTAATCACTAAACACTTAACACTTGCAAAATTTACTAAACACTCGCACTAATCAAAGTGTAAACAGGCCTTAAGTTTGCAAAGTGAGATCCATAACCCTTAACATCCTCTGTATTCTCAGCTCAGCATCTATTTCTTTCTTCCAGTTTACTCTATTTCCCTTTAATTAAGTGAGTTTAAAAAAAAACAAACGGGATTTTACCTTTTAACCACTCTACTCTTAAAAGTAGAAAACATAAGTCTCTCCATGTAAAATATTTATCAAAAAATCAAAGCAGCTTTCGGCCTCTTCAGTGCAAAAAGAGGTGGAAACTTAAATCAACTATAAGAGCTTAAATAGGGCGGTGTGAGTCATAGACAGAAGACACTCTCACTGGGTCTTGTGCCAGTGTCTGGCAAAAGACCCAGTTAGAGTGTCTTGTACCAGTGCCTGGCATACGTTTCCACATCTATTGGCACTAAATATGGCCTTATAAATAGAGTTCGGATTTTGCATATTTGCATATCTTTTTTTTATTGCCCCGTGATTTTTCTTTACAAATTATGATGTTTGGAATGCACTAGGCCACTTTAAATTCAAATTTAAAATTGCATATTTTGCATATTTCGGGCGTAATGCTTATAATTGCATATTTCCGGCATAAGTGCATATTGCATATTTTCGCATAAATATTCTACTTTTTGAGAGAAATTTCCATTAAGGTGCATATTTTATATGATGTTTCTAGTCAAACATATATTATCTAGGTACCAAAACCTTTTGACCTTTTTCATAGTCCAGGATGTAGCGTGCAAAAAAAAATGTCTGACTAACATCAAGCTAGAATTTTGTATACAAGTCAATCTTTTAGCGCCTTTTAAGAATATGTGGTCGGCTTCTGCCAGGACAGGGGGTTTACCAGTTCCTACTGGTTGATACCCTAGAAAGCTTGTTTTCTTGTTTTTCGACTTAATCCCGGACAAAGCTAACTCTGACGATTTATAGAGTGCTGCCCTTATTATCGGATTAAAATAACTTCGTTAACCAAATGAATGCATAACACGTGTATTAGAGTATTACATTAAGGTCAAATAGAGGGCTTCGGAGATTCGGCAAATTTGGCTATCCCAAAAGCAAAGAGTGCCCTTAACAACCGCAAAGTCATTCAGAGATATTTATAGTTGCCTGTTGGAGTTTATATATATATGTGTTTATATATATGTATATTTAAATGCATATATTAGGAATAAGTGCATATATTTGAGATAAGTGCATATTTGAGTGCATATATTTGGGATAAGTGCATATATTAGGGATAAGTGCATATTTTAGTGCATATATTTTTGGGATAAGTTGCATATATTATGTGCATATTTCGCAATTTTCAAATGCATATATTCATGTTTTTAAGTGCATATTGATCCGAACTCTACTTTTAAAGGCCAAAAGCTGCATTGATTCTTAAAAAAATATTTTTTCGAGGAGAGACTTTTGCTTCTTCTTTTAATGATGATGTCCACTCATAGCCTATCTTACTCCACCCTTAGTTTAGACAGGCTTCTGTATAAGTGCTAAACAACTAAAAGGGCATTTCGCCCCATCTTGCTCTCAGTAGAACTTAACAGCCCGAAGTCATGCTTTCATGGCTCAAATTCTAGTTGCCAACACCTTCATGAATCCTGTTAAAAATCACTTTGGTTCATATAAGGACAACCACGGTTTAGAAGGACTCAAATATAAATAATAAGGGAAAATTCTGCTCAATTTACTAATCATAATAATTATCATCGATAATGTAAAATAGGTATCTATCTGTAAATATAAATGTATAAATCTATGAAATTTTATAATGCATTGAAATTCCACCGTGTATTCAGTCAGATTTTCTAAAGTTTTAACTTTTGACAGTACGGGAAAATCCGTGGGGAGCCAATGAGAAGTCAGGATTTTGAATTCTAGAAGGTCGGGTCAACTAGGCAAACAAAAATGTCACCGGCCCCACCCCGCCTACAGGCCTAGTGGCTTTATTTTTTCACCTTTTAGGTTGGCCAATCTGAGTGTCAAAGGTCAAAACTTTAGTCTGACTGTAGTGGTCAAAGCATTTGTTTTGTTAATAACAGATCAGATGCCCAATTCCCAAAGGATGAGAGCTGTTTTTTTTTGTTTTTTTCAAAAAATAAATTAACAATTTGAATTATTATTTTTTTAAATAATTTAATTTAATTTTTATACATTATAAATATTTATTTCCATTCTTAGTTACAATCAATTTATACAATGTTTTTATAATATTTATATAATATATTGTATTGCAAGTAGGTAATAATATTATAATAATAAATTGTATTTATTATTAAGAGATAAAAAAAAAATTGTGAAAANTAAAATAAATATAATTTTTTTTTTTTATCATAATTATAGTCATTTACATGCTTTTTTTATAGCAACAACGTTTTTATTTTCAAAGTAATGTATTATACATGTATATGTATTTTTTTGGATAAGTTAATATCCATATGAAAGGTGGTGTTTAAAAAACACGACTAGTAGGAATAGGTGGGTGAAGAATTGAACTGATTTCAGATTTTTTGTTCTCGATTCAAAGATTGTTTTTAGAAGATGACGGCACTGATCCAATACTGGCAAAAGCTTTAAAGGTTCTCTCAGTCACAATTTAATAAAATAATAATCATAATTAAAGGTATACATATTTATATCAAATTGTAATTATTATTAACAAGGGAGACAGGCAGAGAAAAATAGACTAGCGTCGGGACTTGAACCACAGACCTCTATATTTCCAGTATAGCGCTCTACCAACTTCTGTCTCCCGTTGTTAATAATAATTATAATTTGATTTAAATTAAAATTCAAACTTTCCATAGTATGAACACTACCAAGAACTTAAAAAATAAATATTTATATAAAATATTATTAAAAAAACAAAACTGAATACAATAGATATGATAATTCTTAAACTATTTAATCTATTAACTATTTACAATGTGGTTGTGTTTTATAAAAATACTATTAGAATAAGAAACGAAGGACAGAACTAATATTTAATTGAATAAAGCTTCTTTGAACTTAATTGAATGGTGTGGATCAAAATTAATCACTTATGTGAATTAAAGTGGTCATAATTAAAATTAATAATAGTTTTGTTCTACTATAAACTTATTAAACTTGTTTCATATTTATGAATAGGGCTCTTAATTAGCTTAAGTAGATTTCCGCAGACAGAATCTACTAGCTTGCTAAAAAAAGCGACATCATGCTAGAATTTCGTGTACAAGTTAGACTTTTGTTACCCTTTAAGAATAAATGATCCATTAAGTTCATCTGTGGGACATAGCTTGGCCATAAGTGGTTAAAATAAAACAAAAAAACAGATCAATGGAGAGCACCCATGTACCGCTCAATTTGGTGATTTTTCATGATCCTGAGTAAAAAATTAGTATTGGAATACAAAAAAATATAAAGTTTTTATTGGTTTGTCCCTTTTAAGTGACCACTTCGATTTGAAGAAATAGTTGACTAACTAACCTATAAAGCGTCAAACTTATATCAACTTTTTTTCATATAACAACTAATTTTATACTCTGGATCATGAAAATCACACTAACTACCAAAATGAGCGGGTCACTTTCCACTTCTTAAAAAAAAAAAAATAATAATAATAATAATAATAATGCTTATTGCCATGATTATGTATGTCCCGCAGACAAACTTATCTGATCACAAATTCTTAAAGGGCACCAAAAGATACCAGTACACAAATTTCTAGCTTGATGTTAGTCAGTCACTTTTTTTGCACTCTATCTCCTAAACAGTTTCGGTATTATATTTTACCACGGATAATCAGCTTAAAGCTTTTGGTGTATAAATAACCCATAGATATTTAGATAACCCATAGATTTAGACCCATAGATTTAGATAACCCATAGATATTATAAATAACCCATAGATATTTAGGGATCACTTTTTTTACCGAGTCAAATATCGTAAGAGAGTAAAAACACACTGAAAGCTTTATTCAAAAAATATTGACTACTCTGCCTCCGAACATAAAAACATTTTGGTTGAACAAACGTTAGGGGGCAAGTATGCACTTGGAGAATAACCCTTTATTTTGTGCTGTTTGTTTTGTCAGGAATACAATAGAGTGTGGGCTCCCAAGTGCACAATTGTGCTGTAATAACATTTGTTCAACCAACATTTTACTTATAATTATCGCATCAAAATTCAACTAATTTAATAAATTCAATAATTAAATATCAATTTGATCATTGTTAAAAAATGTCTGTACCTTGATCATCAAACTTGCTTATGATGTTCGTTATTTTACTACTATAATACGACTAGGTATTACACATTTACAGGCTGTAATATAATCACCAGCTGCAAAAAACTGAGTTTTATTAGTCAACAAACTAATTTAACAATTAATGCAATCTTTTTTTAAAAAAAAAGTCTAGAAAATAAGATTAAAAAGAAAAATAATAAATAAACAATATTATATTGTTTTTAACTTTATAGTCCAGGAGATAGCGTGGAAAAAAGTTTCTGACTAACAATCATTAGTCACTTAATAGGTTAGTTAGTTAAATATTACTCAAAATCAAAGTGTTCCCCTGTCAAGAGTCAAACTACCATCAACTTGATTATTGGTCTACTAACTAAGTTCGTACTCAGGACTAGGGTTACCATATTTCAAATCTAAAAAACCGGGGGATTTTTTTAGGGGGATTCAAGGGCCTTCCCCCGGAAAAATTTTGAAAAAAATCATATAAAATGGGGAGAATAGTAGCTATCTGAGATCAAATTTTGTTATTAATTTTAATGAATTTTTGTGGAGATTTTATTTTTTTTTTTTTAATAAAATGATACATATTTATTTTTTTAAACAAATTGTACATTGACCAATTGATAATATATAGGTATATATAACAGGTATATAGGTTATATAACATTATTAAGTTTTACTTAATCTGTATTTTAAAAAATAACAAAACGAAATGGTTAATTGTCTTATTCNTGGGGAGAATTGTCGCTATCTGAGATCAAATTTTGTTATTAATTTTACTGAATTTTTGTGGACATTTTTTTTTTTTTTAAACAAATTGTACATTGACCTATATAATATATAGGTATATATAACAGGTATATAGGTTATATAACATATTAAGTTTTATTTAATCTGTTTTAAAAAATAACAAAACAAAATGGTAAATTGTCTTATTCTTATTTACTATTATTGTTATATTTACATTATCATTTTATTTTTGACAACTTTTTATTTTTTACAAAAAGTATTTTTTTTTCACAATTTCTTCTTAAAAATCTGTATAAATGTCTCAAGTTGTTGGTTTCGCTCCTTTTAATATTTACTGAACTATTCGTTAATAAAACTTTTACTGATTTTTTTTTTTATGTAGGAACTTGTTTTATGAAATGCAAAAGGAGATTATTTGTGATGAAATGAAACCAAACAATTGATTATAGAGTGTTATCAAACTTCTAGTGCTAGTAGAGTCATAAGAGGGAATCAAAGGAACTAGTTACTTAATCAAACACAGTTTTTGTTAAAAAATGGATAGACTCAAGGATTATTATTCTAAGTTTGTTTTTGCGTATTGTATTTTTTTAATTTATTATATGAGATTTTGTTTTCATTAAATTTAAAAGGTGTTTTTATTTTAATTAATAAGGTAATATGGGTTATACGTTCATTACACTAGTAAATTACTAAATAAAATTCTCTGAGCTTTGTAAAAACGGGTGGTTTAACCATTTTGGGGGGTTTTCAACCGGGGGGGAAAAAAACGAATAAAAAACGGGTGGTTTCCGGGAAAAACGGGTGATATGGTAACC
>KZ652311.1:50798-62810 GCA_001010745.2 Gerris buenoi
TTTCTTTCTATTTTTCGTCTTAACGCTTCGACCACCTTCCTCTGAGCGTTAAGCGCATATTGTTGTTCTGGGTTGTCGTGAATCTCTGCTCCTTTCCTTTTCTTTGAGCCTTTTCCACGGACAACCATTTTCTTCAACTTAACGTGTCTTCAATTTTTTTTTTAAGTTTTTTTCAAAATAAAAATAAAGAATGAAAGCTGTCACTTCTTGATTATCTTGATAAAAACTTATTAACTTTGAAGATTTCGTTAACTGAGAAGGCTTCTTCCACTCCGAAGGCTTCTTTTACTATGAGTACTTTTACTCTGGGAACTTCTTTTAACTTTGAAGGCCTCTTCTACTAAGATAACTTCTTTTACTGTGGCTGCCGTGCGATCTTAATAAAGAAAAACGTTTTACTGGTTTGAATACTTTGATTTTATTGAACAACTCGTATGGTTAAACGTTAACAATTAAAACTTGATGCTAAACCTTTAAACCGTAACCTGAAATCTAAATACCTATGAAACCGTAAAAGAAGTTTTCCTCTGTAATTTTACACGGCAACTAAATTTTCCTTGACATTTTACCTAAACAAGAAAACTCCTTTTACCGGTCCATCAAAACAATAAATTAAACAATACAAAATAAACTAAAATAACATGGACCGCTACTTACACTTGGCTCTTGGCTCAACGGCTGTCAAAGAGCTTATTCACTACTAATTATATAATGGATGACACTGGGTTAGTGGGACGTTCCATCAGCTATTAAAACTTATTAATTGGCATTCGCAACCCCTATACACGGTCAAAATGTTTGCGCAAAAATGTTGACCGTGTATGAGGCTCTTTGATGTTTGCATTGTTTGATGGTTGCATCAAACATTATGTGTGACGTATATGGCCTAAATTTGCCCGACATATAGTTTGCGCAAAATGTTTGATCGTGTATGGGGCCTTTAGTCACAACTTTTCATAAGCAGCTTCCCATTTATACAGCAATGCCGAGTGGACTTGGTACGGAAATTATACCCAGATCGCGGCCACCCATGCAAATGGTGATCAGTGATCACCAATGCAGCTTAACTTTATTAAAAGGCCAGGCCACATTCTCCTGCCCGAGCTACCGAAGCTACTGCTTTCTAAATTTGCTCATTAACCTTCTTCTGCAAGTCCAAATAATTGTATCTCTCTAACTTGCATGAGTGTTCGTGCGTGCGTTTCTATAGGTGGAACTGGTTTGAAATTATTTCATCATGTTAGATGTAAGATTTTCCAAAACTGGAAAATATACAGTAAATTATAATACGTAATTATTTGCTCTTGTTATAACTAGAAGATAAAATTGAATAAATCTTTAATGAAGAATATCCAACTAAATTATGTTAACAATAATAGTAGTATAGCCCATTTATAATTTCTGTTTTCAAAAGGATATTTCTTGTAGAGTTAAATCTTCTTTTTTTTCATATAATTTATTAATTTATATTCAACCTTAAACAATTGTTTTAAAAACTAAAGTTTGTCCTACCGCAGTAGAAGAAAGACACCATTTAATTGCCTCTTTTACTGCAGAAGACTAATTTCATACTTTTACATCTTTGTTTTTAGACAAGGTGATTTTGAGTCGACTATCCCTAGAACGGCAAAGCGAAGCAAAGGGCTTTATGTGATTCAAGTGAACTTTGTCTCTAGCTCATTAATAATTTTGAACCTTGTGGTGGAAGGGGGGGTCTCTGGCTTTTCGTCCCTTTAATATCTTATGGCGTTACTAAGGCAACCGAGCTCGGGGACACCTGCCCTTTTCCTACAAAAGGGCGCAACAACTGCTACAATGAGTTTAAAATTACTAACAGACTGGCATCATACAATAACAGTGCGTAGGGAACACTGTTTGGTGGCTGACCATTCCGATCCCATAGAATATGGATATGACCCTTCATCCAACAGAGTAGTATTAAACGATGAAAAATAATATACATATTTGGTATTAAAAAGGGGTTCTTTTATTAAATTTAAAGTATGGTGATTTAAAAGAAGAAAATATAAATATTTAAAATTTATGTTTCTCTTCATATTTTGTATTTCTAATGAGCTCCTCTAAACTAGTTTTTATGTAAATTTAGCTTATTGCTCTATACGCATATCTTCCTTTTTCTTATTAAACGGTATTTTATATTATTTCTTTTCCTTTTATGTTATTTTCTCTATTCAGTCGTCTCGACCTTGAATTTCAATTTCCATGATATTCCCGTGTCCCAATAAGGCTGTCTGCTAACCTAGTTTTTTTAATAATATCGTACCATTTTATTATTTATTTTCAGAAGAGCTGGGCCGTCAAGTGAATAGTCATTGAATAAAACTAGTATTGCTTTTAAATTAAGGAAGTGGTAATAACAATTTTTCGCTTGAACGTTTCGCTATAAAATACAGTTTTATAAGTAAAGAGGTGACATTAATTTACACCTTATTCATTTTTATATTATTTTTAACAAAATATTGAGCCACCTGTGAATAGCTATACCCGTTGCTTTTGCTATTTAATTATTAATTTTATGATATTATACTTTATGCTTTCCAATTATTCTAATCTTTATCACATTAAAAACCACTGTTCAATTCATAATACCTTAAATGTATTAAATTTATTTATCTACTTGAAGCAACAAAATAAGGCATTATTGAACTGATTTCGAACAGGGAAATGTAATTTTACTGCCTTTCCGGGAACATTTTTTCTGTTACAATTTTGACAGTATCCCCATCCTCAAGCTATGGGTTTTTTTAAAAAAACTTTTATTACCAAATAATTTTCTTTCTCCCTTATAATATTATAGTTAAACTGTTTATAGTAAACTTTTACTTTATAATTAATATAATAAGATGGGTTTTTAGTTCAATTTTTCTTCTTCCTCGGAAGTCAAATAGGAAAATTACCTGCCTTGGAACTTGATTTTCATAGATTGTCCTCTCTCATAGCCTTGAGGCAAGGCTTAATCAATTGTCCGAAAAACTATACTTTGCTGCCAAGTTACATAAATAAATATTATTTATCAGTGTCGCCGACTACTGTATTTGAACGGAAATCTCAATTTAATCTTAATTTGATAAATGTATAAATTAAGAATACCATGTTATAGCGTGAAAACTATATGATTAAAATTAAAACAGTTTATATGAAACTCCGTTTAACATTAAATTGGAAATACGGCCTTAAATGTTATGGTTGAGGATTTTAAACTCGTAAGTCTCATTATCATAAATATCTCGGGTTAAGATCTTTTTAACTGCCTATCCTAAGTTATCTATCATTCTTTTGACTTCTTTGAGCTTCAATAGTAATCTCTAAAGATTTTTTTTTGTAGTAAATGTAAGACGTCAGATGAAACTGGTTAAATTGTTTAAAATACAATTCATTATGTGTGAAGACGTTGTTTGGTTATTGAACTACACCTCTTTTATGATGAGTCGCTAGCACACATTGCATCAGAAAAACACACTCAAGACAAATTACAATGTAAAGTTTTTTTTTTAAATGCAGTTCTGTTTCTAACACATTAAACTGTTAATGAATCTGTAAATTAACGCAAATTTTAAATATGTAGCCTACATCAATATGATATTCTGACGATACAAGACAATATTTGGATTCAAATTTTAATATTACATCAAAAGATTCACAAAAAATATTCCAGTTTTCCAATATCCTACCCAATCATCAGTTTGGCTTCTGCTCTCATCATTCCACCATCCAACAGTGTCATAGCATGGCAGCCTCCATCTCGTGCTCCCTTGAGCGAAAACAGTACACCACAGGTGTCTTCCTAAATGAGGCCCGGGCCTTTGACAGGATTTGTGTCGAGGGTCTTCAGTAGAAACTAAAGGCCGTCCTTCCCTTTACCTACTACCTTATTATTAAATCCTATCTCCATGAAAGACAATTCCATTTAAGCTGTGGCTCTTCTCGCTCACCAAAGAGTCCTATACTTGCTTGTGTACCACAAGGAGGTATTCTAGGCCTTTGCTGTACTCCTTTTATCATCTAATATTCCCTAACATCCAAGTTACCAATCAGCTACCTTCACTGATGACAAATGTACATTTTCCATCTCCTATAACTCTATCATAGCAGCAACCAACATCCGAAACCCCCTTACCCTTCTTGAACCTTGGTTGAGGAAATAAATGATAAAATTTAATGAGCAGTAAAGTGTCCATGTTACTTTTACTCTCTGACATTCAACTTTTCCTCCAGTCATCCTCAACCAAGGAGTGATCACACAATCCTCTTCCGTAATATATCTAGGAATCACACTAAAACTAAAGGTATGGTCACTGACAGACGATATAAACTCCTTTTGGAACTCCTTGACCAAATATCCAACCTATCCCTTTATAATAAAATCCTAATTCAATATTTAATCCTTAACCCATTTGGACCTATGGAATTGAGATATGGGGTTGCACCAAGCGCTAAAATTCTTATTGACTCCAATCCCTTCAATGAAGGATCCTGCGAAAAATCACAATTTTTGTTGTATTCTTGTGTTTTTCTTGTCTATTCTCCACCATATGTTTCTAACCTTACAATTCACCACGACCTTAAAATTCCTTTTGTACATGAACTCGTTTCTACCGCTATAAACAATTCCATGAATCCTTAAATCACCATCCTAATCCTTTAGTCAAATCCATGGCATCCCTTCATATCCCTGACCAACCACCCCGTTGGCTGAAGAGTCATTGCCCTCCAGACCTGCTGCTAAAGTTTACAATCTCAACCGATGTAATAAATTAAATTTATGCACGACAGGAGTACTACTACTGGGTAGCCTCTCCTCCCATGGTAATCCATGTCACTCAATCAAAGTGTTATATTAGTAATAGCAAATTGAAATTGCAAGTAATACAAGCACTATATGTAAAATAAAATAAAAAATAAAACATCAAAAGCAATACTTACCTACTGCAATATATATTATACCTACTGCAATACTTACCTACTGCAATATGTACAGTCAATTCTACTAAATTCATTCGCATCTCTACCTTAAGCAAAGTCGACTCTAATTCTATCGACATCTTTTTCTAACCAATAAAATGAAAAATGAACCGGTGCGCTTGGTTGTTTACATTATATTTTTTAATTCATTCAAAGAAAACTTTTTCTATTTTACGTTATATTGAATGGTAAGACAAATGGGCGGTGGTTTCGCTCGAGTCCTGATTTGCAGCTGTACAGCTGGGGTTTTGTCTTCTTTCGTTTCCCCCGACGTTTTCTCGTCTTTCCATTAATTTAAACCCGCTAAGACTCACGGACAAATTACAAACGATTCGTTGTTTGCACAAGCTTCTCACGTTATTCATTTTAAGGCTTTTAGTTTTATTCCTTCTTTCTCTTTACCACCAGGGGCCCCGCCCTTGGGAAGGTTTTTCTTACGCTTTGCCCCTCTCCCTTTTCTTGCTATTCGTTGCACCTTATAAAGGAAACCGAAGGAAAAAACTTTTGTTTCCTTATAAGAAGACCTTTTCTGTGTTTTGAGAACTCCAAGGCCTGCATACAGACCCTTCCAAAGGTCCCCCTCACGCCTCCGGGAACGTAACATTACGCTATTGCCTTTATTATCCGTAGTGTAAACAGGCCTTTAACAACGCGTTTACGTCCCCATAACAACGCCTTACCGATAAATCAGTTAGGGCGCGATAAGTCTTTTTCCCCTTTATTTGTGTGATATTTCCCTAAACGTTTTCTCGGAGGTTGAAGGTCTCCCTTCAGTGTTTCTATAGGAGCAATGTTTCCCCATACATACGACGATATCTTTACAAGAGATTTGACAGTAGCACAATAAAACAATTTTACATGTTTTATGTCGGGTGTAAATCATGTTTAAATAATTCCCTTTTGTATACTTTAAAATCTTAGCACGATATTCTTACCTCTATAAGGTACATCAACCTTTTAGACAATCATTAATATATTATTATAAGCTAGAAGATAATTTCCGTTAACCTTCATTCTTCCCAAAGCTTCTTGCCTCTAAATTTTTGTATAAAGGTCTACAAGAAGTCTAAAAATAGTTGATGGAATTGATTTTTTTTAAAAATATTTTTATTTAATTGAATAGTACTTATGGTATTATGTAGTTTATCTAACATCAGAAAACTATTTGTTTTAATGGGATACCTAGCTTTACGAACTCAATAAGGCAACTCAATAAGGCAACTCAAAAAGGTTTATCCAGAAAGAATATCCTAAACAATGGATGAAACATCACATTTTTAAAGCATTCGACATCATATAATTACCCCTGTAGACAACCTGTAGAAATTATATGAAATATAAAGGGAACAGTAAAAAAGAGAAGGAAAAATGAAAAAGGCTTTATGAATGTTTTCTGCCGATTCTTTTGTAGTGATGTTCTTACGATGAGATAGATAAGTGCTCGTTTGCACTTTCATATTATCTAATAAATAGGATTTTTGATAATGTATTTTTTGTCAAGAAATATTTATTCCAAGTATTATTAGTTCCATAACATGCCAAGTAATATTTATTCAAAATACATATATATGTATCTCTTTGTGTATAGCCAGTCATAGAAATGATAACCTTTCTTTCGTGTTTTTTTTTTTTTTTTTTTTTTCTAATATTTCACATTTTTCAAGCATTTTGTACTTGAAATTCCTTCCATTTTTAGTCACTGCATCAGTATCAGGATACATGCATCAGAATAATTCTAAATTAATTAGGATCCATATTGGAGTTCTAGCTCCTTGTTCTAAAACGGGAACTGCGTCTCGATGAGTGTCATTTCTTAAGGATGTAATACGTAAAAAATCTAATTACGTTCCAACATTTTTATTGAGATGTGGGAGTCAGAAAATAAATGATAAAAGAGGAGTGTCTTCTAAATTGATTCTTCTAACAATTAGCCCAGATAGTGAATTTTAAGTTGAGTGAGAGTTTGCAAATATTAATTTTCTGTATAATAGGAGAAACCTTAATAAGGATTTACAAGATCATTTTATAGAATTCGACAAGATTTAAATTTCTTGCATATCGTATTTGCAGATACAATACCTAAGCGCCTTTCAAACACTTTTACATTCTCTCTTGGATAAACTTAAGCGTTTCATCTTTGCCGCTTCGTCAAGTAGGAGAATAGAAATGGAGGAAGAAAGGACCCTTTTTAGAGAGTTTCTAAAATAAAGGTAAACAATATTACTGAAAGAGACAATCAGATGAGAGGCAAGAGCTTTGCGGGATTAAGAGCCCTAATTCGCAGATGAAAAGGCTCAATTTAAGGAAGCCTTACAAGTGCCTTTCGCTTGAATGATTCCTTTAAATTAACATTTAGTCTCTTCGTCAGAACATGAGATGACATTGTTACAACAGCACAATGAGCAAAATTGTTTCTTCTTCAAGAAAAGAGGGAACGTTGAGAATTTGTCGTAGAACATTGGGAACCCGAAACAATGTAGGGTTTCAACAGAGCTGGATATCAAGACAAAAGAGTCCTCTTTTACAAGTCGTGGAAAACAAAAGTATGTCATCAATACAGTCAAGTTATTCGCCTTGGATGTCTCACACAAGAGTGCAAGATTAAATAACCGACATATTCAATCCGGGAATTTTCGTCGTACATTTTGTACGGAACAAAATGAAATTATTTATACTGTGTAAACCCAAGAAGACCCAAGCGTTTCGTCATATTTGTCTTTGTAATTGAAATCTTTCTCTTGCCGTATATATGATGATAACTCAGTTGAAATATAAGAGAAGGGCTGATTATACCTCCTATGAGGGCCTAATCAGTACTAGTAGTCAGTAGAGTGACTACTAGTACTGAATAGGCCCTCATAGAATTCAGTAGAGGACTACTAGTACTGAATAGGCCCTCATAGAATTCAGTAGAGGACTACTAGTACTGAATAGGCCCTCATAGAATTCAGCAGAGGACTACTAGTACTGAATAGGCCCTCATAGAATTCAGCAGAGGACTACTAGTACTGAATAGGCCCTCATAGGAGTCAGTAGAGTCACTACTAGTACTGATTAGACCTCCTATGAGGGCCTAATCAGTACTAGTAGTCAGTAAAGTGACTTCTAGTACTAATTAAACCTTCTATGATTGTCTAATCAATACTAGTATTCAGTAGAGAGACAACTAGTACTGAATAGACCTTCAATTATGGCATAATCAGTACTAGAAGTCATTAGAGTGACTACCAGTATGGCTTCCCTAAATTGTGCACTTTCATCTACTGGTTAGACCTTCTATGACGGTTTAATTAGTACAAGCAGTCAGTAGAGTGACTAGGAGAGTAAGACACTGCATAAATGGACCTTTTTTTCTTTGCTTAAGTATACGTATAAAACTAAAACCATTAAATATCGTAATTGTTTTTCAATGTCTTAAGTAATAGGATTGCAGTATTTTAATGGAAAATTTTACCCTCTCANGAGTAACAGACTGGCAAAATGTATAGGTCACAAAAACTATATCAGTAAAGGAGGCGAAGATTGCAAAAACAATATGATAGTTGCAAAAACAATATGATGGTTTCAAAAACAATATGATAGTTGGAAAAATAATATGAAGATTGCAAAAACAATATGATGGTTGCAAAAACAAAAGTGACAATGAGGTGCAATAATAGGTGAAATAGTTTTATTTACAATCTAAACTAATTAAAGTGGTAAATCTTACGTACACAATGTGGGAAACCTTAGATACAAATAACTAGATATAAATTCGCAGTGAAAAAACTAATCTTCTGATTTTTTCACTTTTATTTTTCAACGATGTCAGCTAATACTGTAGAAATAAATCCGTGAAAACCGTTGCCAATCTGTTAATATACATATACATATATCGAAATTATAAATTAGCCAAAATGGATTACTAATTAAAGCCATATTGTTTAGTTGGGCTTATATTTATAGTTCAACTAGACCTTTACAAAATGAGAAGGTTAAAAGTTTCCCAATGCGTATTTTATCATTTGCATACTAAGAATATGGTATGTATGCACTCTAGTGAATGATAATAATAGCTTTTAACTGGTAGACTTTTAACCTCTACTAGGTAATCTTAAACCTCCACCTTTACCTTTTTCCTACCTCCTTACGTTAAGAATAAGGGCTCTGTACTCTGTAAACAGGAGCGTAAACCTTCATGTAAACATCAGACACACCTTTATTGTGACCGATACCTTAACCCTTACCTTTACCTAAACATTCCCACCTTTAGAAGTGCAGAGTCAAGATATTCCGCATTTGATGGGACGAGCACTATCCAGATTACTGAAAGTCTGAATTAAACAAAATTAGTTTTGAAATGTCTGTAAAACTAGTGCTGAATGTTATTATCATATAAAAATGACTGTTTAAACTCAACCTAGGTCCAATTTTTAAACCTATAAAAATTGATTTAGGATACAATGACTTACCATCTTATTTATGCACATTCAAAATTTAATGATTATAAATTATGAGATAGGGAGCCAGCGTGATCGAGATGATCACGACACCCATCCACCTATCAATGACTTGAAGTGAATCAAGGTCGTGGGTTCGATCCCTCGCCGAGATGCTCTGATTTTAATAGCTCACTAATGACCACACCATACCAGCTTCGGCGGTACGATGATGGAAGAGATATGATGTGGGAAGAGGATGGAACTCTCCACCTCTCAACCTCCAACTCTCTTGGGTTAGTAAAATGAGCCCAAAGAGGCCTGTTCAATCAAGTGGTTCGTCCATCCCGTCTAATCAATACTACAACTATGCATATAAGACAATTATTGATGTCCGTCTGGATTAACAGAATGTCCGGACTAGCGAGGTCTGGATTAGCGAGAGTCTACTTTAGTACATAATCAAATTAATCTCCACAATAAAGAAAGAAGGATTGAATGAACGCTTAATTCAACCATTTGGTGAATTTTAACAGAATTAGGTTTTAGATACTATGAGCTTATATTATTAGGTTTCTGTGAAAAGTTCGAAAAGAAACCTTATACAACGGCTATGCCTGTCTGTCTGTCCATTGGCATGTTTCAATTCATAAATTACTATAACATGAAAAATTAGCACACATGTGCATCTCGGCATTTATAACAACACTTACACGTATACTTTTTGGAGGTTTCAAACTTAATATTACCAAGATGGTGGCCAATATGGCGGNACATGAAAAATTAGCACACATGTGCATCTCGGCATTTATAACAACACTTACACGTACACTTTTTGGAGGTTTCAAACTTAATATTACCAAGATGGTGGCCAATATGGCGGGCGACTAAAAAAAGGTTTTTGGTCACCATGACATGTTATACATCCATTTAAAGGTCTTGAAGTGTAGAAAAAGAATATGCAACTATTCAAATATTACACTTAATCATTTTAAAGGCACCGGCAATTATCGCTTCACGTACTTACGTGATGCGCACCTTACTTGTTTTGGTTTAAGATTACTCATAAATAATTTATTTACAAAAATGTTTACTAAATCCTTCAATAGTATTCTTTTTTAGCAACATTCTTAAGTGACAAAGAAGTTTTTTCTTCCTTTCTTTTGTTACCATCAATCTCTAAATGCCGGAGTCTTAGATCCCTCGATGTGCTAAAGAATGTCATTCCTCTTCTCGAGTTCCCGCTATTTCAAGAGCCTTTACCGACCCAAGATCTTTTGTTAGCGTGAACCAAGAGGGGTGGCAAGCCGCAGTGAAAACTTAGGGGAAAACACTGAGCAAAGAGAGGGGAGAGTGAGCTTAAACAAAAATTTGTTTACTGGGGAGTGAAGTGTGGTAATACTGGGGAAAAAGTTAAGCTAACGCAAAGACTGACTAAAAAAAATGTAATTTTCCATTATCATAAATTCAGTTTTCTAATATCAGATTTAGTCTTCAACTTATTAAGGCAAAGGTAAATCATAAATAATTCAATAAAAAGTTCAAATAAAAACTCTTTTATTATAAACATTAGGAATTAACCAAGATGCCGTTTTGATTTATTCTGTTGCTGAAGGAGAATGGATTCTTCATCACTACGCTATATAGAAGTTTCATAATTAGTATTGATTCTGACAGCTAAGGAAAATCGAAATAACAAGTAAGGCGCTCTTCACATAAGCACGTGAGGCGATAATCGCCGGTTTCTGTACGATTAAGTTAAAATTATTAAGTGTGAACTTTTAACAATCAATATTCTTTTTCTACTCTTTAAGACCTTTAAATTTAGGTATAACCTGTCATGGTGACTAAAAACTTTAGTTGCCCGCCATATTGGCCGACATCTTGGAAATATAAAGTGTGAAAATACAAAACTTGTATAAAAGAGATGAGCCTGTGTGCTGAATTGTATGTTGCTAACTATAGTTGTTTTTAAATTGAAACAGGCCAACGGACAGACAAACTGACCGATGGAGCCATTATATTGAAAGGTTTCTTTTTTTACTTCGTACAGAAATTTAAAAATTAATTAGATATCCAATAAGAGTTGGATATTGAGTCATTTGACTTCTGGTTGTCAAAATTTCAAGCTCTCAATAACTATTTTTTGGATTTTACCGCCCTCTCAGAGTCAATTTTAATTGTAAGACTGCTGTAGTATTTTAGCTGAATCAATGTGTGACCTAAGTATATGCATCAACTACTACTGTTTTGATCCTGATAATGAAAATCATAAAAAATAATGTATTAAAAGTGTTCAGACAATAAATGGAACAGCATTGTAGTCAAATAATACTGAAATAATTAAATTAATAGTTTTTAAAGTCGTGCATATATAATATTTATATTCCTAGTTCAGGAACAGTTTCAATTCAGCATTGAATCAAAAATTAATTTATTTTTTTATTATTATTATTACTGGTCTTATATTACTTTGCTTTGTAAGTTTCATCGCACACCTATTACACCAATTTTGAACCACTTCCCGTCATTCAATCTTCTCCAAATTTTGCACATTGAAACAACTAAGGTGAAGAATACAGAAACCAAAATAATAATAATAAAAAAACAA